>JANHGB010009238.1:0-35439 GCA_026283785.1 Coracopsis vasa
CAGACACTTTTTTTGTCTTTTGTGGGATGACTAAGCCATTCTTCCAAGTTTCTTGCTTACTTTTAAATTGAAAACAAGTACTTACACTGCACTAACAAATCTAGCCAAAACAAAGCTTTCACATTTTGCAAAGTCCTAAAACACATTCTCAGTCAGAATAAACATGCTAAACAAGAAGAGTTGGGGACAACTTTGAATCCTGATTGAATCATTGTGTTTAAACTCTCCTTTTATGAAAAATAGAGCATGACATTGCCCACTTTAGGGCTTTTCTTGAAAAAGCTTCTCCATTTACACGTGCAGCAGCAGCCTTTAGTGTATAAAAATAAGTGTATAAAAAACGTATAAAAATACCTCAAGAAGTAAGGTAGTATAAGTGTAATAAGTGTATAAAATAAGTGTATAAAAATACCTCAAGAAAGTGTATAAAAATACCTCAAGAAACTTTCCTTTAACAGCAACTAGTTCATGAAATTAGAAGGACACCATTGTCACAAAAGGTTTTAACCAGTTTTCTTTGTAGAAAAAGGCTTTATGGAGTTTATTAGGACACTGTAGAGAGAGGGATGCATGCATAGACACCTGCATCTGAACTAATTACTTTACTGTCCCTTTATCATTGATTGAGAGTAGGTACTTCTTGGCCATAATTCATCTGTCATTGAAGTTGGTAGTTAAAATAGACTGGATACCCTAAAAATGTCTATAGCTCTTCATTGACTCTAAAGGGAGCCTGGGGTGAGTAACTCAGAGGTAAATTTCTACACTGTAGATAATAAAGTAAGATGAGTTGGAGTGCACCCTACATGTGGACAAGAAGTTGAACTGAAAACTAACTTTTCTATTCCTTTCTTTTCAAGGCCAAGCACTGCAGCCAAGACATCATATCTGCAATAAAAAAAAGATGAAATAAAGATGCCTATGCCTAATAAATAGCTGGGGCATGAGTGTGGCTATATTGTTTGTAGCAGAAGACAGAGTTTCATGACAGTTATGTTCCCTTGTGCCCTGGTTTGACCATATGCCATGTTAAACTGTTGCTCAGTCCAGCTGCTGTGGCACTCATGAATCAGGCTCCCAGGTACCAGCCAGCACAACTGTGGCCCTGAACTGTGCACATCATGCTTATTGATGCTTTCCTGCTCTGTTGCCACTGGTAGCAAATGATGTTTGTCTGCTTGGGATACTATTACTTTCTTTTCTTATGAGAACATTATCTAGCATCAGATGCTTAGGATCAAATGTTTGCTAAGAATCTGTGGGTGTTTTTAATCTAAAGCTGCTCATTTCAGTAGACTGCAAGTAGGTTTGAAGTTTAATCCTTACTTACTGTCATGCTTCTAGAAGATGTGCACATAGCCTTGTCTTCTTCAAAAATCCTAGACCGTGCAGGGGAATGAATAAAAGTAGACAATGTACAGTAAAAATCAGGAAATTATTAACAACCCCTTTCAGTTTGCTTTTCTTTCCTTTTAATTAACATTCCTTTGAAAAGGAAATTTAAAGTTTAAAATACTCGTTAATAGCACATTTACAGGTCTGAAAATTCCCATCAGTTTTTTGTTCTAAAGTAATTAGTAAGAGGAAGGAGGATTTTTACAAGTACTGGTTTTAAAATGTTTTCCTTTGAAATGTTATTGCACTCAGCATGGTGTTTCTCTGCAGCTGACTTGTTAGCTTAGTTTCAAAATCTAGTGAGATGTCATGAAACGCCTTTGACTAGATTTTGCATAAGACCTTCAGTACACAATGCGGGAGCAGTAATTGGAGCTGATTCATAACAACCGAAAAGAAAGATATTATTTTCATCATACTCAAGAAAATTTCTCCATCTTTACACAGAAAGGAGACTTTCCTGAAACAGCTGAAGTGTTCTGTTTCTTGCTACATTTTTCATATATTTCAAACCAGAAGAGACATTTCAGCTTTAAACTTTTCTGCTTACAGATAGGTTGATTCTGCTTTATGCTAAAACCATGTTACATTTCTAAGATCCTCTTTTCAGATCCATTTATGGTATGAGGAAAGTAAGGCCCTAGAGTAAACAACCAGGAACAGTTTTTATGAACATGTTGATCCACAGATTTTTTTGAACATTGATGTCTTATACATTGCCAGTAAATTCATTTGTTGGCAATTGATACATGATATTTGCAATTCCATGTTGTGTTGGTGAAAAGTAACTGATCACCTGCTTTGCCTCTCCCTTCTGTTAAACACAAAGGGTTGAGGAAAAAGGTAGGAGGAAGCATTTGAATTTCTGGAGTATAGGTAAAGGAGTAAAAATATAAGAAAATGATACTTTGTTCCCCATCTCATATCCGTAGGGTAATATTTCTTTAGATATTTATTAAGATCTCTTGACTGGATATGGTACCTAAATTTAATCTTGTCATAGTCAGGCAAATTGCATATGTACTGTAGCACCCCCTCTAAGGAAGACAAACAGTTATTTATCTTGGGCTTTCTGCGTTCAGATACGTTCAGAACTGCAAGGAGCATTAACCTCCAATAATGTGATTTTTTTCACACACATTGAAAACACAAAGTGGACAAAGCGATCTTCATTTATATGAAGATTCCTTCCAAGCTCAATTACTTAGTGACTGAGTCTAAATTACGCAAATGCTCTAAAAAGAATAATAAAATAAAAAAGGAAGTACAGGGGAGATCTCAATCATTTTATTTGTTTATTTGAATTAAAATAAATATTTCAAAGTAAATACTTTTAGAATTTGCCTTTGGATGTGGCATGTGTTCAGTTTTAGAGAGGTTTTTTTTTGAAAAAAGAACAACTTCTCAGCTGAAAATAGGGCTAAATCAGGTAAAGTGCCTCCACTGTCACTCTCAAAATACAAATTTCTGTGCTGAAAAATTAATTCAGTAGTTTGACTGACAGAGGAAAAAAGAAGCACTGTACTTCCTAGGAAAATCCCAGCACCAGTCAGTAATGCCTTCCTGAAGTTTTAAAGATCCTAAACTGAAGTCAGTGGAAGAAGAGGGAAGCACAGCACAGGAAAGGAGGAAATCAGCTAACTGCCCTTTCCCTGCTCTGAGTGTCCCTTCTGCAGGAGCTGGCCAGCCACAAGCAGAGCTCCAGAGTCTCAGAGCTGGTGCTAACAAAGGAAAATGTAACGGAGAGGAATCCAACATCTATCTCTTGCTTCTGATATCAGTAAATTTAATAATCCTTCTTGAAAGTTCTTGCCTCTTTATAATGTTTTTCCTAGGCCAGTCCATAATGATTGCATGACAGAATGACAAGACCACTGAAGTGGGACATAAGTACCTCTGGGTAATCACCTTTTCTATGCCTATCCGTATGCTTTGCTGCCTAAATATCCTCAGTAAATGGATCCTTTACAGCTACTCAGAAGAGAAAAAAAAAATCAAATGACATATTTTTCTATTATTTATGTTATATAAAAAAGCCAGAGCAAAAGTAACAGAAGTAGTCAAAACAACAGTTTTTCACCTATTGCTGTGTTCGTAATATGGGTTGTGCCCAATCACAATTGAAAAGGATTGTGGTCAAAATATCTCTTAAATTTTTTCTTCCTTGTCAAAATCATATGCATTTCAACAAGAATAGGCAAGCATTTTTAAACTTAAAAGATGAAAATAACTATACAAATATGTTTTAATTTTGTAGAATTATAAAAAAATAATAAATATTTTTCCCAATTCAAACTGTTACCTAAACAATAAGAAATAATTATTGCTTAATTGTCAAACTCTGTAGCAGTAGCAATTTTGAAAGGGCAATAGTTTGTAATTTATTAATTTTAATTTGCTTCTTCGAGATTTCAATTGGTTGGGGTTTTCTTGTATTTTTTGAGTCAGGTTCACTTGATTCAGGTAAGTAACAATGTAAGCAGGAGATACCATTCTGCAATTTATTTTTCTGCCATTTGGCATCTGGGTTGAAATTCTGGATCGATCTTCTGTAGTAATCCATGAGATCAGAAATTAAGGTGGAATTCATATTAAGGCATTTATATATTACTCTAAAATTTGCCATAACTAGGCATATTCTAGTAATACCAGCTCAGTTCCATAGCAAGGAACACTTTGCAATGTAGATGTTCCTTCTGCACCTAAGGACTTCGGCATAAGAAATTGCACAGAAAGATTACATTAGGCATTCTCAACCACTTATGACAGAAGAACTGTTCAGGCAAAGCTGCTTACACTCCAGATGAATACCCAAATGCCTCAAGTTTCAGGACAAAACTTTGCTGGATACCCAAGGCTGTACCATTAGACACATACTGTTTGTCAAGCTGGGCATCAATTTCCTTCTCAATGGTATTCAGAATGAAGAAAAGAGCATCAAAACTGAGTTTATCCAGTAGTGAACAGAACAGATTTTCTCCTTACATGTGCTCAGAAGGCACATAATTTTTTAAAAAAGAAAGACTTTGAAAAGAATGGGTTTGAAAGAATGGTGGCACTCTGCCTGCTTTTCAGTAACAACTCATTGTTTACAAAACCAGCTTCTCACCAGCTCTCAGCTGCCTCTTGTAAATTAATAACTCCATATAAGACAAGTAAGGTTTTCAAGGATCTGGAGTTTAGGCAATTCAATGAGCTAGAAAAGATTTGGATATAATTCAAGGGAGTGAAGCAGACAGTTATTGAGAAGGCAGATTTCAAAGGATCTCATGGCATTAAGCAACACTGATGAAATTCCATTCAAATCAATATAGATAAAATTGCATCCAGTGTTGATAAACACAAAGGAACCCAAATGAGGAATAAACAGAACTACCTATCTGAACACAGTGGTAGGCTTTACACTGCCAGTTATCACTAATGAAGAGATTTTGGAGCCACTGAGTATAGTTTTCTGAAAATATCATCTTCATACCTGTGGTGTCAAAAAAACCCAAATGGATTTATAGCAATTACTAGGACAGAAAGAGAGGACAAAAAAAATATTAATTGTCACTGTACATATTCATGGTATATCTGTATCTTGACTCTTATATGAATTGCTGGTCACATGCTTCAAAAGGGGTGCAATACAACTACAAAAGGTAGAGAAAAGTGAAAAAATTGATCAAAGTTATGGCACAATGTCTGCATGACAAGAGCTTAAATTAACTAAAATTGTTAAGGTGGTGAAAGAAAAGACTGCAGGTGGGAAAATAGTAGAGGGTATATAAAATAATGAGTGGATAAAGAAGAAATACTATTCAGATTGCCATAATGTCAGAACAAACAGGCATCAAATTGTCCAACTGCAGGCTTAAAACTGTGCTTAAACTACAGAACCATCTCCTGCAGGAGGCTGTGGAGGCCAAAACTCTAAATGGAATCAAAATGTTGCTAGATCTAGGGAAAAAATAAGGGCTATTAAATGAAAACCACTACTCTCAGTTTGGGAAGTACCTGCACCAGGACCTGCAGCATGTGAAGAGACAGAATCAGAAAACCCTTACTCTATGCTTGCAGTCTGGCTCAGGCACCTGCTGCTTGCTAGTCATGGTTAGAAATTTACCTGAAGTTAGGCAAGTCCATCATGGCCAGTTTACAGATTAGCTGTGGAGACTTTCTATCCCTAGTTTTCTATGGGAAGTCTAGAAATCCCAGTTTCCTACTGTTTCTGTGGGTGCATATTAAACTCTGGGCTGTGAGGAAGAATCTAAGGACAAGAAATCATCTAACAAACACAACTATTTTTCCAGTTTCATAAAGCTACCTCAGAGACAAAAGTTGCAGGTGTCACTGTACTCAGCATGTGATTGCAGTGCTTAATACTGGATTTTACTCTTCCCATAATAGTGTAGTGTCATCTTTTTGTTCCTTGGTGCACCTCATCGGTTTTGCCCCCAGAATCAGAACTTATTTTTTAGCACTGCTGGATTCTACAACACCCAGGAATGCTTGACAAAGCCAGAACAGAACTTCATTACTGTGACTCCTAGATGCTCCTTTTCACTGGGCTATGAGGGGTACAGGAAGGGTGAGGGAACCCGTGACAGAGCAGAGGGCACAGAGTAAAACACCAGGCTGAGGAGCCCTTCCTTTTGTAATAAGTGTCCTGTGATCCACCTGAGCAACTCTGATTCTTTCTTGTCAAAAAATCCAGGACTAGAGAGGGGGAAAAATAGAAAAACTCCCGAGAGCAAAATAATGGAAGCAGGATGGCATAAAAGGGTCTGAAGAAACACGAAAACAAGTGTAGCCATCAATGAACAAAAAAGGAAGGTCTCTGTCTTCAGTGCAGCCTTGCTGTGAAAGGAGCCCTGAAATAGGCCATATTTAAAAAAAAACCCAATAACTGCATCAAGATTTCTATTCCAAGTCTGAGAGGTTACCCACTGTGAGCAGGAGCTAGCTGTCTCTGCCACTTCCACAAGAGTTTGAAAGAGAAAAAGGTAAGAAGATGGAAAAGGGCATGAAAAGTTGAGACCAGCAGTGGTGCCTGCTGCTGCTGCTGCTATCTCTACCTCATTCAAAGCTACGTACATACCTGAGTACACGAATGCTTTTACAGAAGCTGAAAAAGCTGAGCTGTGTCGAAGTTCATGGGTCAGAATATTTCCAACAGCGTGGTACAGGGCTGTAATGCAGAGAAACAAATCTTTCCTGTAGCTGCACAAATGAGCTGTACCTCACTTTCTCTGCAGAGAAGAAAGCACAATTATTTCACATCTTTCCCTTTTTCAGACTCCAGGAATCCAGAATTCTGGCTTTCCTAAAATAATGCACACTTTAGATGCCTATGTGTCCTGAACACCCAATGGTGTCACTCAGGGAATGGTTAAGCAAATAGAGAAAGCTGCCAAAGCAAGCACTGAGGCCTGTATTACCATATTAAGACAGTCATAAAATAATACTACCCTTATACAACTTAGAGGCAGGAACAAGGCAAAGGTATTTGGACATAAGACCAATTTTTGTGAAATCTACCTATATATTAGAAAATACTACTGTCCTGATGTTAAAAGCACAGTTCTGGACCTTTCAAACTGTTACTTGCTAACAGAGCAGGAAAGCGAGAATGGAAACTCTGCTTGGATTGCAAAGGCAATAAACTTGATTGGAAGAAATCATTGATTGCCAGAGCTGTATGCAAACATTTGTTACTTCCGTCCTCTCAGTTTCTAATTCTGCCACTCAAAAGAGAGAGCTACACATTTGCCTGCACAGCAGGGTACAGAAAGGCTGTGCTGCGAGTGCATGCCTACAGATAACAGGCAGCATTGGCAGTGGGGCAGGTACAAACCCCCTGCCCTGGCAGACAGACTTCGCCAAGTCTGAAACAGGCACACACAGAGGCAGAAAACAGCATTGCTGAAGCAGCTTTGGGCAATTTATGAATGTCTCAGGACTGTGTGGGAAAAGGGGCAAGAGAAATTAAAAAAAAACAAAACCAAATACAAACCAAACTGTTAGAGTAAACAAAGCAAAAGACTTTGTTTGGTCTCAGCTGGGATCCACCTTGCATGTTTCCTCTAGCCAGGAAATAAAGAAAAGATGGAGCGATGCTTCGCAGTTTTCTGCAAATACAAGTCCAGAAAAAAAGTACAGGAGAGAAGGCATCTGGGACAAGGAAACAGAAGATAATCTGACTTCCCCCGCCACTGCTCCCTTAAAAACTGTCTGGCAAACAGCTACATACTGTCATTAAAAAAAAAAAAAAAGAAAAGAGATGTCAAAATAGCCCCGATGCCTCCAGGTGGAAAGTGTAGAAAATTCAAAAAAACACATCATAAAATTCCTGGGGATGTAGGAAAGCTGAACTCAAGCTTTGCTCTCTCAGAATAAAAAGCAAAAGCTTAAGCTTTATTTCCCCACAGCCTGGCTGGATCATATCTTTGTGGTCACTCTCTAAAATACATGCAGGAAAGATGTCACCTTTCTGACCTTGGGGGCTTTTATACAACTGTTCCCAATAACACAAGCGACTCTGCACATGGTGGAAAGCCACACAGTGGTACACCAGGCATACAGGACATTCGATCTTGTTGCCAAGAAACAATCCTCCAGAATGGTTTCCTGATTGGAGTATTCAAGTCTTTTGCACCCTTGGTAAAAGACATCCTGTTAAAAAAGAAAGCTAAAAGTGTTTTTCAAAAGCCTATCTGCAGACAACTTCCTTAGAAAAAAAGGAGTCTGCATCTCATTCACCAGAGATGAATGAACAGATCCTGTTGACACTAGACCAGGACAAGTGGATAAGTCTAAACTTGCATGAATGTTGGTGGTCACTACTACCATGATACTACTGTGGGAAGAGAGAATGCTGGAGAGGTGAGCCTTGAACACTAATACATCTCAGTAGAGATTTGCCCATCACCTATGCAAAGAAGCATAACATGACAAGTATTGGCTTGAAAGGCTAAATGGCATTTAGGGAGAAAATCATCATCTCATGTTAGGAAAAAGAATAAGCTGCTGGAGGGACAGCAAAACTAACATGCAATAGTGTGCAGTGTGGTGAAATACACATTGAGAAAGGTTATTCTACAAGGAAGGACTTAAAGGAAATGCTCCTCCACAGATCTTCCTCCATAATGTGCATGGATAAGCATGTAGTAGTATCCTGGACACCAACTCTTCTACCTAAGGACTAAAGGAGCATGCAGGTCATTTTAGCTTTATTCTTAACTTATTTACCCAACTTCTTTATCCTTGACTGTCTATGCCATCTGTAGTTCTGTGACTATCTATCTCAAAAGTTTTTCAAGATCTCCTGTAGACTGCTTCTAAACCTAAGTAAGTTTGTATAAAATATTTCATAATATTTCATAATATCACATATTTCAAAATATCTTTTCAGTGTTTTATGACACCATTTGGATCCATTAGGGATTAGTTACAATGTTTTTTTTTTTAATATGCATATTATTTTAGTGCTTTTGAACACCAGTAGAATATTAAAGAATACATTACTTTTGATGCCAAGAAACAGGCTTGGAGGTGGATTTTTATTATTTTTTTCCTCCAGAAAGCAGCTGCAGCAGGTACTAATGAAATGTTTCTTGAGGAAATACTGTTTTAGAGTTTAGGCACAGAATATTCTGTATCTCTATGTTAAAAGAAATGTTGCAATTAAAAATTAGTGCTTGCTTTAGCATCACACTATCACTTAAATTATTATGTGGCAATCACAACTACCAACAAAGGGGAGTCATTAAGTGATTAAGATTCCTTCCCTAATCCCTGTTAACATCAGAGGTCCTTTCAACTCTACACATAAATACATTCCCTATTCATTGCAAGCACTGCTGTGAATTATATGAAATGTTTTCATTCCATCTAGGGAAAGGAGTGCTTGTGATTTAATGCATTTGCTCTTTACATGAACCATTCTACAGCTCTGGCAACACTGACAGCTGCCCTAAACAAAGGTATATGACACCTTGACACCCATTTTACAGTCCCACATAATTAGGAGCCAGAAGAGTATGGTTTCTAGATACACATGTGTGCCCCAGTTTGGTGAGTAAAGTAATTTACAGGCTCTTTGATGTAGTGTTAGCCACAGTCATTACAAAAGACTCCTCTTCATAATAGCAAGTAAAATGCAGAGTATATGGGCTAGCTACTTTCTCTTAAAAATTGATTGTGTAAGTTATTTACCATTTGTCCTCATTGCATGAAGACGAGCAGTTTAAACAACATCCATGATGCAAATGCACACAGTGTGGCACCAGAAAAAACAAAACAAAACTAAACAAAACCTGAGGGTACTGTATTCTTTTCTTTCTCATTTCTGTAATGTCTTCTGTGAATCTCAGTTTAGCTACTGAGTTTCAAATGGGGAAAAACTGAGGTGTGTTATTGAGCCAGGACTGTTTTCTCACTATAAATCTTATTTCTTATTTGCAATAAGATTTTTTTTTTCCTGGTACCACACAGTGTGTATTTTGCAAATGTAACAAACAATCCCCATCTTGAATTGCCCTGGTTACAGTACTCATCATTGGTCCAAGATTCTGGCACAATGAGTAGCACAGAAAATCATTTTGAAATACCGCTTCAGTCTTGTTCATATGTGGTACAACTGCAGAGCTAAAAATATTTAACTAAATCAGGTTTCGTCCCATTTCCCTCACTCCTTTATCACAGCTAAATGTACTGCTCCTCCCACACAAATATCTGAGTGACCTGAAAGCTGCCCCATTAGGCCATGTTTAATAACAGCAGTTTAAAATCAACCAGAGCCTTTGTATCTAGCATTTCCAAGTAGCTCTACAAGGTTTTCTGCTGTAAGCAGCAACTTATCCAGGGTGCCTGAGGCACACTTCAGAGCCTGTCGGGTATTCCTAGTGCTCTTTGTTGACTAAGGAAAGGAGGATTTTCTGCTCTTCCAGTCTTGCTTCTCACAGCTTGTGTCTACAGCAGACAGAAGTTGTGAGAAACAGCTCTTCCAGCCCTGTTTCTCATCATCGCTGAGCTGCAGGTCCTCTGTCTTGGGCAGTCAGTCAAATACAACTCCAGCCAGCTCCAAAGACTTAGCACCACCAGCCTAGATGCAGCCTCTTTAGAAGCTGAGTAGAGGATTTTCCCAATTTCTTAATCTTAAATATAACACTTTTCATTTATAGCATAAACTTACAAAGTGCCGAGTGTCTTAGGTGAGCAAATCACAACGCCCAGGTCCATGCACCAGAGGCCAGACTGCACCAGCACCGGCTTTTCAGCCCATATGGATCATTGCTAGAGGATGCTATATACCAAGTATCTCTACACTCAAAATAACGAAGTTGAACATGATACATTTTTCCTTAGGCAGAATCCTTATCCTTGCCCAATTTCTGCACTTTTTCAGACGTTCATACTGAAGTCTGACACGAACGAGTTCCCTTTCATTAACATAGGATTGCAACAGAAAATCTTCAGAAAACTGAAACTAATCACAACTTCCCAGTTACAGGCTTGTACACAGGACAGCTGTATTTTGAAATGCATCTTTCAGTTAGCAGAGATACTGCAATTACAAAAGAAGGCGGAGTGGCCTCACCACTTTGTGCTCTCGAGCTTTGTGCTGTCAACATCATTCTGTTGCTGAAACCACTCTCCAGCTAGAATCAAGTTGCAACACAAAAATCCCAGGTTTTGGCAGATGCTGGTTAAGTGGGTTTGTATTCCTTGGTTGCCTGTATAACTTCACCTGGCAATTTTGTCATTGCCTTCACCTGGATCCAAACATACACTCTATTACAGTCAGGACTAGCCTTTCTGTAACACATAGGCAAGCTTTTTGAGCTTAGATGTCTGAAGTTTGTCCCAGAACTGTATTTAGGGTCTCATAAGTCTTCCACTACCTTCACGTTAAATAGGTTCACTCCTAAGTAGCAAAATTAGCTGAAGTTGCCTTTTTGTTCCTATTTTGTTCTTGTTTCAAAAGTATAAAATTTATCTTTATTAAAACTAATTCACAGCAAAAGTAGACCAGCAATTTACAGTGCTTGATCCAGTTTCCCACCTGGTTCAGCTGACTTAATTTGCACACTGGGAGCCTTGAACCCTAACTACTTGATGCTTGCCTACCTGTATTTGTTACTGTAGCTGCAGTCCTTTTCTCAGTTTTGGTAACCAGTGCAAGAGTGCTTTATGCTCCTGCAGATCTTTAGTAAACCCTGTGAAATCTTACAAATTGCTTCTTAAAAGCGTTTTGTAACAAAACTCTCACAGGATGCAGTGTTTGTTGCAGCCTAGAAATTGAAAATCATACTGAATATTATGTCTGCTTTTTTAATGTCAGTGTGTTGAAGTCTGTCATCTCTAACAGTAATGTATGATCCTATGCATATTTTTGATGCTAAAAGTTGTTTTCTTAGAAAAGAATCTACCATTATGTATTTATTCTAGCTTGCATCAAACCATATTCCCTATAAATGATCAAAACTTTGAAGACAAATCAGTCACCTCAAGTGTTTCCCAAGAGCAATTACATCTCTGATGACTCACTAAGGTATAGTAGAAAAAGAACCCTATTTTTCTGGGGGAAACTCTTGTGGCTACCTAAATTGCAATTATTACTTTTTTTTTTTGCTTAAAGGTGTTTTACTTTTCCCTTTAAAAAACACCAAACAGCTTAGTTCAGAGGAAGAACATACCAGGGACTGCCTCAAAAAAGATTGTCCTCCACTCCGTAGGAAAATGCTCTCTACCCAGCAGAGATAGACCAATTCTTTCCACTTACAAAGATGTCATCTACTTATTATTTCTTCTTAAATTATGTTTTGACTTCAGCTCCAAAAGAACGAAAAGGATTTGCAACTGCCATTTATAAGTCAAAACCACTGAAGCATCAAATCATATCAGACTCATAAAAGTAAAAGACTTTTTTAAGATCAAAAGCCACGCAAATGCTATTTTGCAGCTCAGGTATATCACGTCAGGAGGACCACAAGAGTACAGTCTTCAAATTATCATAAAAAGAAGGTTAAGTGTATGTGCCATTTTCTGTTCTTATTGCAATAATGCATATTCATTAGAAGTCTTTTTTTTTTCAGCTGTCTACAGCAGTAGAACAAAAAATCAGAACTATTTTGCCTAACAACATTTGTTAAAGATGGTTATGAAGACACTGGACTGATTTAACCTTTTCAATATCCTATAATTTTTACTAGTTGGCATCCTGCCCCTACTTCACAGCCCAGAAGCTGAAGCCAGAAGTGTTAAGAAATCAATTGAGCTGTGGAAGAGCTTTGAAAAGGTCACTGCAGTACATTCAGCTACTGCCTTTCACAGCTTGCATGGGGGCTCGAAAGCAGTTTCCTGAGCCAAAGACAGCAAGCAGAAATCCAGGAGAATGGTTATGCCTACACCGTGGTTTGCAGGCAGACAAAAACTTATTCTGCACAAACTCCAAAGTGGTTGGACAGGAGCCAGCTACAATCTGGAAGTTGTATAGATATATTTGCATAGCAGTATGGCCCTGTGTTTGAACTAACATGTTCCTCTGAGGCACATACACAACACACAGTAGTGAAAGGTTTCACTGCATTCTCTACCTAGCTGAAATATAATTCTCAGACATTGTAACCTTAGGAAATGTCATCCCCCCGAAAGGACTTGAGAAAGAGAGGGTGAAAGTATAATCAGAATCTCTTCTATCACCCTCTTCTCCTTCATAGAAAGGTTTTCAGATACTTTATTAATAATACAGACTCTTCAGCAAGGTGCCAAATAACTCCAGCCAGCACTGGACCAGTTCATAGAATATCAAAACTTTTCTTCTGTTTGATTTTGCATCTCAGCACAGCAGAGTATTACAGAGCAGGGAATATACATTTGAACTCTGACTTCATGTAATAGGCAAATATGTGGAAAAGAGAGAAACAGAGCCTGGGAGGAAAAGCTTTGCAACATTTCCAGAAAACAGTGATTCCAGTTAAGATATTTGCAAGGATAATGTTGTTATTTTCTGACATTAATATCATAGAGTACATTGAAGTGCTCTCTGTTTGCAGTATGATAGATTTTGGTGGTTTTTTTCACAGATTTAACCAAAGTAAAGAATGATCACTTCAGAGCTTTATATTTACATCAGAGCAGATATGAACTCTCTAGTCTTGTACACAGGCTGGTTAGAAGACAGGATACACAGGACAGAGAATCACAAACCCATGGATGAAATTTTAAACAGAAGGTTGCATCTTTTTATGTTTTAACTTTCATATCAAGCCTTCCCCATCTCAAAGAACCTAGCATTTCTTGAGCCAACTGCAGCATTAAAGCAGCCTCACACCAAGCAGCAACTTTGGAGATTGGCCTTTTCATCCTCCTCTGTCAGATTCTGTTTGCCTCTGACTCTTCTCATCTGCTTCCTGCAGGGACAAATGCAGTGCAGATGAAGGTAGCTGAAGCTGAAGCTGTAAGAGCTCTTATTCATCCAAGCTAACAGAATCAGTGATTATTTCAAAGGTTTCATTTTCACCTGTGCGAGCTGTTTCCTTTGAACTTCTCACTTGCTCTGGACAAGTTTAAACAAAAAAGCAAACCCCATTTTAAGTGTGAAGATTTAAATTTTTTATTTGTGCCTTTTATTAACTAACACTGGCATTCTGGGAGAGCAAGTAGAAAAATCCACCAAACACCTTATTCTGAAAGGACAAAAATAATTCTTCTAAATTACAAATTCTAGTGATAATGTATGATTAAATAATTTCATCAGAAATTATTGGAAATGCAGGCCAAACACCATTTGAGGGCAGTAAGAATAAAACACATGCAGGAAAGATTTTTTACCGCATAGAATTATTTAATTCACAAACAATCAATTCTCACTCTTTCTCACTTTATACCTTAGCCAAACGCAGCAGATAGAACCAGTGAAATCTCTTGTTTATCACCATCACCAGAAGCAGGATTGATATTGGTTGCTGTCAGATATTCTGAGGAAGCAGGGACAGGCGGAAATATCCCAAGCAGCACAGCCTACCTCTCCATACAAGATCCTGTGGGTTCACTGACCTCAAATAATCTCGCAAATTTACCCCATTTAAGACAAGGGCTATGTTGTCCTATAGTTTGTTATAGGGGTAGCAGCTTGTGAAGGCAAAAGAGTGCCAGCAAATCCCATGCAAACATATTCAGCAGTGTTATAAAATCCTGAACAAAATTCTTCAATTTGCATTGAATTACCAAGCTTCCTAAAAGCATAGGAGAGAAATTACATTGTGTTGCACATCACTCTGGTGATGATGGTTGAAATCAGTTCAGTAACACATCTAACCTAAATTAATAGAGACGAGTGGACTGGATTCGGACACACTACCATCTCCAGGTCTGAGAAAGAGCCAGGTTTTCATATTCCACTGGCCAAACCATGACAGTAGAAGTTGAGAAAAACAAAGAGATACTTTCTACTCATCAGCAAAGGTAGCAACATAACATGATAGAGAAAAAGCTGAAACGAGACAGGCAGCAATGTAACTTCTGTTCAGTCAGTATGATTTCTGGTTTGAAATCTGGGGTACATTCAGGTCCAATACCCATGACTAAAACTCTAGTGCCAATAGTAATCAAGGGTGTCTTGACATAAACTCAACACTGGTTAGCCTTATAGCATGAACTTAAATAACATTACAGGGCAAACAGGAGTACTGGCGTGCTCACTACAAGACCTTGCACTCAAGAGAGGTGAGATAATGATTTCTTTTTTTTTTATGTGTCTCAAGCACAACATTACATTTATTACAAAGTTCTTGTGTGCCCTATTTGCTTTTTTGTTTCTGGAGCCCTCCTTCTTACTGGCAAGGTACTTTGATCTTCCAGATTCTGTGCAGCTTCCTATAAGTTAATGCCAAAGTAGCAGGCACCTCTTCTACTACTCTGCCTTTTTTATTTTCTTTTCATCCCCTATAGTTTCCAACAATGAGACACAGCTTAGGTCACTGAGGAATACAGTGCTCCCTATGGCATAAGAAATTCTGTAAAATATAAGTATGACAAAACTTCTCCCAGATACTGTACTGAACATTATATGCACTGCTGAGCAAGGAAGTCCATCAAGATGCTTATTAGGATAGGAAAAGTTCTATATTAAAAGAGACCTTTTTCATTTCCATCTTGCTTTCTACTTTTACTGTTTAACTTCACATAATCTTCATATAATCATATAAACTTCACATAATCATTACATCATGGAATGGGAAATTAAACAACCTCTTTTTGTATATGGGGGGTAGGTATTTTTTTACTTTTCTTGTCATAAGTCTTTCCACTGATACAAGAACTACTGAACATTCACAATTAAAGGTTATTTTACTTTTAAATCAGATATTAATGATATATGTGATTCATGCTCTACAAATTGCATATTTCAGGGGGAGGGAATTCTGTTAAAAGGCACAATAAAATTAATATTTGGACAGAAGAAGATCTTTTTAATAGATGGAACAAGAAATAGATAGACAACCTAAGGAGCTTTTCAGGTAGCGATGAAAATCACAAGTGTGTGAATTAAAAAGAACAGATCCATTTATCTCTGTCTCTTTACACCCGGGTTGGATGCTAAGAACCATCTGTCAAAACTGCATATGAGGCAATAAACAATGTTTTGTTTATCTGTGAATAAATTAAGAGCCTTGGACAGGATTTCAGCAGAAGCACAGTAAGTTAAGTTGATTCTCTCACAATCCGTTCCGGCAGTTGTCCTTTCTAAGGAACCCCAAGAGGGCTTTTGATGGATCTGCTCAGAGGTGGAGGGGGAAAACATCCAAGATATTTCACAATCAGCTCTTCCCTTTCAGGATGGTCTTTCTGATTGTCATTGTTCTCCTTTCAGAACAAACAGTTGCTATGTTTCTTAACCAAGTGCACATTAAACAGAGCTACTAGAAATTTCTTAGGACTGTCCTACTAAGGGATGAGTGATTCTGAGAAGCAAAGAATATGCCAGGTTTGAATCATCTGAACATCACTGTTGCCATCATCATTGATGGAAAGTGTTTCTACATATAAAGGCAAAGGATCTATTACTGGAAAGATCCAAATGTAGGGAATATATATGTGGGAATCCTTTAACAGAGCAGTCAGGCCTTCAAAGACAATCAACTAAATACCATTTCTGATTATTTAAAATGCAGGAACTGTAAATTAGTGTGCTGTAAATGATGTAGGAATTTGGGCAAATTATTTAACTTTCATCCTTCTGTTATAGTAAGTAGGAAAAATAGCTTCCATATTGTCTAGAATATATTCTGCTAGTCTATTTTATTAATCTGATGTACTCTCTGGTCTATATGCTGGGAAATTCTTCAATCAAAGTGACCCAAAATGGCAATGAGTTTGAAAATAATCCTGAAATCTATAAATAAACAATCATGTGCATCAAAACAATACTTTCCAAACCTGCAGAATGGACACAGGACCAATAAGGGACCAATGAACTTTGTAATAACAGAGACTTGCATGGGAATTGAAGGGGAAGTTGCCTTGGAAAAAATGGAAAGGAAGAAATTTCTAATATAAAGTTTGGTGTTCACCCTCATGGAAACTTGAGCTTATAATTACAATACTTTGAGAAAGTCTCAAATGAGCCAAGTTCAGTTCCCACCTCTTCCACAGATTTCTGGCACAGCCTTGGCTAATTAACAAAATTCCTTTGTACCACAGAATAGTCAGGCATAATAGTAACCCTCCCCACTGCCTAGTCATGTCTAGTTAGACTGTTAAAATGAATTGTTTCTTATAAGGTACAAGTTCGTTTTCATGCTTTTATGCAAGGCACTTAGCACAGTTGGAGTAAAGGCTTTAAGTACTACAAGTAAAAAACAAGGTGGGGAAGGAATTTATCGTTTCTTGTTATTATTCAAGTCTCTTGCTGGAATGAGTGTAGGAGTTTCTAAGCGCAGATCTTGCAGAATGACACCAAATTCTCAGAACAACCAGCCTTGCCATCTCAGCAATGCAAATTTAAAGCAGAGGATTTGCACATGAAGTAGTAAGAGCAGCATACTGCTGGATCCTCCATGGAGAAGTGGCAAGGACTGAGAGTATCCTGGAACCCTTGATCCATTCTCTGTAATGTGATTTTGAGTATTTTTAGCAAACCCCTTGTGGGAGGCAGAGGATAAATTGTTGTCTGGCAGGTTAGGGATTTCAGTATACAGCATTAACATAAGCTAAGAAGCATGGATATTAAGCACAGGAAGAGAGAGTATAGGGTTCCTTACACCATTACGCTCAGTGATGAAATTTCCTCAGTGTGAGTTGTGAGTAGAATAAATCTGACCTTGCTAACACTACCCTAAACATTTTTTCAGACTGAATTAGGCTGCCCCTGCCCTGGGTCTTCACACTGCCTCACAAATTAGTAGCAGACTCTATTTGTGCGATGTGCCCCTTCCCCTCCCCCCCCCAAATCTAGTAGGGTAGTTTGAGCTGTCATTCTGTTTTTCCTTGTTTACAAAATATGTGCCTTTTGTAGCCTCTGAGTACAAGTTAGCAGCTTCTCTTCTGCTCTCTATTCAGCAGAAAAATATATAAGAACCTAAAACGGTATACGTATTTATGTGTCTCAATGATATGAATTCATGCAACTTGGCCTGTACTAGAGGAAGTACTTGGTGGTGCTTTGTTATCAATGGTCAATCAATACAGATCATCATATTGGTAGCTTATAACAGGCACATATTTCTTTGGTCCTGTATGTATTGTGGTCATGGATAAAAAGACAATTTGCTATCTATCATTTTACTGATCGTGTCATTTGCCTTCTTACCACAAGATTCAACTCCATGGAATTCATTTTAATATTCCAGGTCTGAGCAACTTAAGACACCTGACATACTTTCCTATAAAATGTTTCAAAAAGAATATAGGAAGGCCTCTTATTTTTGAGAAATGTTTTATTTTCTTAATTTCTATAGAACTACATTGGCTCAATTTCATTTATGCTCTACCAGATTTAGACATAAACATACTCTTGTCAGAACTGTCCCTCATTTATCCCCTTAGGTTGATGCAGATTCCAGTTAGACTGATAGATGTATAGGAGACAATTAAGAGGACTGCAAGAGACTGTAGAGCTTAAGTCTAGATTTCAAAACCAAAATCTTTTCTAAGCAGGTTTGTTGGTTCTTCCAGTCCCAAGAACCTTTACACATAGCTATTCCAAAAAGGAAGAAACAATTTTGTGTGTAGAGAATATACTAGAATATTCATTTGGGGACATTAAAAATTAGGTTAAAATCCCTTTAAAAATAATTTTCTGCTGAGAATGTGAGAAGAGTTTGTTATCCAAGTTGGACACATGCCATCATTATCTAGTGTTCCAGGAGCAATTGTGTAATTCAGCAATAGTAATGAATGCATATTTCATTTCAAATTTTGCTGCTAATAGGACAAGATATCGTTCACACCACTGATGCTTCAACATGTACAGAAGGAACACAACCATTATAAGTTGACAGGCATCTTCCTATGTCAGCCTTCTTCCCGCACTCAGCTCCCCATCCCCGCTTGTACAGCTGTTCGATCCTGTACAAAAGAAAACACTTAGATCCATAACATCTGTCATTTTACAAAAGCTGCTAGAAATCACAAACTTTATAATAACTCTAACATATAATTGGAGCAGTGTAGGGGTGAATAAGGAGGTTAAGCTGGTTCATTTGATAAGCTAAATAGAAAGGCTTGCAAGAGCAGCTTAATGCAATTCAACATCTTGACTTATACAAAATGAGGAATATAAACAGGAGGTACACTTAGAACCCACAATTCATCTGGCTATGGATATTCCAAGAAGATGAAGATGTTCTTGCAAACATCCATTTGAATATGAAAAGCTGTTTGAGTGAACATTATTTTTTTGTTTGTAGTAATGTTTTTTTACTTCTATTACTGTTCCCCTAGTCCCTTTTCATATGCAGAAACAAGTATATTTGCATATGCAGAGAGGATTTTGCATTCCTTATTATTGATAAACCACAGAATTTAAAAGATACTTCCATTTGGGAAAGAATAAGTAGTGCCAGCGGGTTGACCAGTCAAATCACAGAGAATTCAGACAATTTGTAAATAATCCATAACTTAAAATGGGTTTGCTTTTTGACAAATACTTGCAAGTAGCGTTTGTTTCCATAAAATTCTGGATCTGCTTATGAACATAAAAAAAGAAAAAAAAAAGGCTACATTCATTCAAATAATTCACAGTAGTACTTTGACAGAGAAAGTGCCATTACCCTTGAAAGAAACTAGGAGAGATGTGGTACTTTCTTGATGATATAAACTGTTATTGCATTTTTCACAAACTCCAGGAGCGTTACAATTTTAACAGATCAAAAAGTTAAACAAATATATCATAAATATCTTCTGTGCCCAGAGGTAAGCCAAAAGTACATAGAAAAGCAAAGAAAGCCAATCCAATTTTCCAAGATAACAAATCTCCATTAATGACAGGAAAAGTACTTAGATAAATTGCAAAAATGCACCAAATCCTAATTGGTAACACCCTAGGGCTCTTTTTTCCACAGGAAAAAAGAAAATCTAAAAAAAGTAAAGAACGCAATTTTCCCCCCACAGCAGCATTTAGAATCATAGAATAGTTAGGGTTGGAAAGGACTTTAAGATTATCTATTTCCAACCCCCCTGTCATGAGTACGGATGCCTCACATTAAGCCATGTCGCCCAAGGCTCTGTCCAATCTGGCCTTGAACACTGCCAGAGATGGAGCATTTACCACTTCTTCGGGCAAACTGTAGTTTTCCAGGTCTTCCATTTTCCCCTTCTTGAAAATGGGGGTTATATTTCCCTCTTGCCACTCGTCAGCAACTTCACCTGACTCCCATGACTTTTTCAATATGATGGACGCATTTATTAGTCTCAGTTGACTTTATATGTATTATTCTTTACATGTATAATTCTCCCACTGCTCTGAATAAGATATGCTATCATTTTTGCATTCCACTAACAATTCATGAGATGTATTAGATAAAGAACAAACCAACATTGATAAGCTTTTTAAATAATACTCGAAGAAGTGAATGAAAACCATCTAACTACTGATCTTACCTGTAGCAGGTTTCCATGCATGAGAAATGCGTGTAGTTTGGATGGACAAGTCCCCTTGTCTTAGCAAAATTTTGCTTTTGAAATGCACGCTCAGTTGAGCAGTTTCATTTTTTCAATTTTTTGGCTTTTTCTTTTCTTATCATTATGTTGTCAGAGCATTACTGCATGTCCTTCTGAGAAGCATAAAATCACTATTACAAGCCTCAGTACAGCGGAGGTATTCATCATTGGGCCCCAAAGATTAATAAATTAGTTTTCATATACTGTTTGATGAAAGCAGCTGAAGAAAAGGTGAAAGCCCTACCTATCAGTGAGCTGAACATAGATAGTGACTTCCTGTTACATAGACGTTGTTCAAATCCTTAACTGACCCCAAATCCACATAGTATGTTAGAGAACTTCAATGACCTAAGTTCTCAACTTCACACACTCTCTGAATAAAAAATGAATAAATAAAAAAGTAGCTAGTTGTTAAAGAGATTTAAGTGAAATGAACAATCATCATTCAAAAGCAAAATTAAATTTGGTATTCAGGTGTTAAATGGAACCACTCTAATTTAGTGATGACTGTTGAAAAATTCAGCTTGACAAAATATTCATGAATATCATGGACTTTTCTTTCACCTTGTTGATGAGTGGCTCAATATATGTAGATTACCTCATTATATTCTATTGCTTTAGAAAATTTTCAGGAAGTAACAGTTTTGTAAGCACCATAGATGCTCATAATTTCTTACAAGAGGATGAAAGCTCAAAGAAAACAATGTACTTCATCTTCCCTTATGCCTGCAAATCCAAAAACTCATCTCTGTAAAGTATGAGTTGGAAAGACAAAAAAGCCCTCTTGCCCTTGGTCACTCTGACTGTAACAGCCTGGGTACTCCAACTCCAAACATTAAAGAGCACTGAGGAAAAAAACCCAAACAAAACCCCCAAAACAAAATGCTACAAGGACAGCAAGGAAAGACACTGCATTTATTTAATTCTGGTTTTGTTTATTTCAAAGTTTATTGTCAGTGTGAGGTGGAACCAGGAGACTGTTTTAAGAGATCTGCCTGTTGTGGCTGTCTCAGAAATAGTAACTTTATAACACAGGTAAAACTGGTTTTAAAATCTACTTTTGAAGATTGAAATTCTGCTTTTTGTTATGGAAGGACTTCTGCAAAAAGGTAGGGCTTGCATCATATTCACCATCGGGACAAGTGGAATTATAGTGATACTTGGCAAACAGTTGTTCTTTTCCCCCTGTGTCCAGTCCTCCCAGTAAATGTCACTGATGAAGCAATGCAGCTTTGGAGACATCTTGTTCTTCTGTCCCTAGAGTTCAACATCATAATCAGGGACTGGAATTTAATCTAGGAGTAGAGACAGCAAAGCATGCTGAAAACAGTAGTAAAGGACGTTGATTACTTTGCCATACTTGTAAGAACCATACTGTGGACTGTAGATTGTAGAATGCCATGCAGTCCTTCATTTCCATGGTCCCTCTGGCTACCCTTGACTGCCTAAGTCAGGAGGCAGAAGTATGGAGTGTGAGGTGGAGCTGCAGGTAGATCAGGGCAATGCAGGAATGGGGGAAGGAATGGGACTTTCTGGCCCATGACTATACAGGTGAAGGAGGGAAGGAAGCTCTCTGCTAAGACAAACACAGAAGGTACGCAGTTCCTGGAAGCAGGGAGGGGAGGCAATTTTACTAAATCAGACAGATTGGCTTCTAGCACAGCTGTAGCTTGCCCGCAGGGTCTCACCACCCTCTTCTAAATGCTTATTCAATGTCCATGTACACAGTAGTGTCCTAATTCAAGTCATCCTACACCCCAGTAGGGGAAGACACTACTGCATTCCTAAACATTTCAGCATTAAACATAGTATTTCCATATTAATCATCCATGTAGGTTTGTACAGGAACATCAGAAAGCTGTGCCTCTTCTGAGGAGGAGTTGGAAAGCCAAATTCAGACACCAGTAAAGCATATCTTTATACAGAATCTAGGGGAAAAAAAAAAAGTTAAGTATAGGGATCCCATTGTCTTCACACATCTTTGCACTCAATTAATTTCCCTGTGTTTTTTGAAAAGCCAGTCTTCCATTCCCCAAATGGATCTATCTCCAAGGTACTGAGAGAAAATGAGAGAACGTCACTCCAGTGCACAACACCTTCCGCTGCTCAGCTCCCCAGATTGAGCTCTAGGTAAGTCCTTATCTGCTTCCTAGCAGCAGTCAGAAAGGAGTTTTTTTCAAGAATATAGTACAGCAATGTATGGACCTGAAAAAAAAAGGTCATATTTACAATTTGTTTCTTAAAAGCCAGCTATCAAACACAGTGAAAAAGAGAAAGTTGTTTTAAGTATCAGGTATCATCTACAATCACTTGTGGGTATTTTGAATGATTCTGGTGTTGCAGATACATCTCTTCTTGCAACATTACACGCAGGGTCATTTTTAACTTGTCTTTCAACCTCATTGCTGCACATTGCTGCCCCATTGCTTCAGCTTTCACAGCACATTCATTTTTTTTGCTCCCTAAACATTGTTCTTTCTTTCTTTTTCATCTCTTGCTCTGTCTGAGTTCTTTGGCAGGGGGCTGTAGTGGATGCTTTTCATTTCCTGTACCTTTCTGGGTATTTTTTTGATTCCTTAGAGTCAGCCAGTCTCTCTATGTCAGGTCTCATGAGTCCATTCATTCCCACCCCCTTCAAAGACTCCACAAATTAAACAGCATCTTTCTGTAAACTAACACTTTGAAATTACTTCTATTCACACTTTCCAGCATATTCTGCTTTGCTAAAGAGGGTTTCAGGACAGATCTCAATGGTTTTCCTGCCTGAACGTGTTATCTGTTTTTTTTTTTTCCTACAACTCCCCTTACAACAAGATACCACCAGTAAAAAACACCATTCCACAGGACATTTCTGTCAAAACCAAACCAGTCCACTTTCATCTGGGTTTACTGCAAAACAGATACCAAGGAAGAAACTACAGAAGGTGCTTCCTGAAAGGCGACTGAGAGGTTTGAGTAACATCACTGATGTGTATATGCAATACCCCAAACTACCTGCAGTAGTCCCTGATTTGACACAATCGGAGCGTGCTGAAAATAGGTTTTTTTATTTTGTTTTCAGAACAGACCAGAGACAAGCAGAAAAATGTTCACAGTGCTTAAATAGACAAACGTATCATATCAAACATGATTTCATATGAGCAGACAGAAAAAGGTAGATAAGCAAGAGCCTGGGTAAAAAATTAAACCTGATTGTAGATTTCCCCTTAGATGTGCTAACCATCTCTGCAAAAAGAACTCTTGATTTCTTCGTTTTCCATTGGTAGAGGTTTCAACTGAAATCTATTTAATGACTGGTCCTCCTAAAAATGAAAAGTAACAACAAAAGGGTTTTTTTTTAATGACTGAACATGGAAAGAATGCAGAATATATAACATAATTGTGCTATACATTGCATATGTACCGTGAGGGGCACTAGAGCACAAACAGCACAAAGCAAATATAAAGTGTTGAGATGCATTTAGCAGCAACAATCTCTCTTTTCAAATTCATACAGCTGCTCTGGACAGGCCTCTTTCTGCTAAGGAAAAAGTGTTTAAAAAACATTAAAATGTTTTCAAAGAGGCACATGTCAAGTTTAGGCTACATCAGGCTCTGCTTCAGATAGATAGAATTATAGAATGGTTTGGGTTGGAAGACACTTTAAAGATCATCTAGTTCTAACTCCCCTGTCATGGCTCAAAGCCCCATCCAACCTGTCCTTGAACATTTCCAGGGATACAGCAGCCACAGCTTCTCTGGGCAATCTGTTTCAATGTCTCAACACCCTCATAGTAAAGAATTTCTTCCTAATATCTAATCTAAATCTACCCTCATTCAGTTTAAAGCTATTCTGCCTTGTCCTATTATTACATGCCCTTATAAAAAGTCCCTCTCCAGCATTCTTGTAGGCCTCTTTTATGTACTAAGGATACTAGATATTACAGTTGTTTTTATAGCAGCTGTAATTAAGTGTTTCTAACAGAAACAGGGCAGTCACGAGACACCACCACTGGAACAGCACAAAGCAGTTCAATGTCATTTTATGCTACTTTTGAGCTGCAGGCTCTCAGATAGGCACAGACTAACAGCTCCCCTTTCAACAACATTCATCATTACCTCATGCAGCAGTTTTGTTTGTAGGCTTATGAAGCAAGTATTTTATGATGTACCTGGACATAAAAGTCAATATGAAAAAGGTTAAATTCATTTAGTTTTGGCTAGAAACCTTGAATGACCTTTAGTTTAATTGGGATAACTTTGGTCACTGATGGTAGGAAAGTTGTTCATAGAACATAATTTTGATATGCTGGAAGATGTTCCAAAGGATCCAAATCATAATTCATTCTCAAATTCCCCAGAACAATGATTAGACAAATATAGTACAAAGTATATAAATATATACAAATATAGTATAAAGTATAGTGTATAGTGTATAATATCGTATATTATCTATCACCCTAAACAAATCTTGAGCCACAGCCAAAATTAGAGAACAAGGATGAACATCAGCACTTTTGGTTTTCTGAGCTCATGCCTCATCAGTTAACACAATCAGAATTCAAATCTGAGGCCAGAGTATGCAATATACTATTTCAGACATGCCACAAGAATTTAAAGAAATAATACAAAAGAAACCAGTACCCATTTTTTAGAAAGTGGTGCTTGTTTTTCCAGTGAAAGAAAAATTACTTGGCAGGATTAAAAGATCATAGCTAGGCAATGGCTGTCCCCAAGCCAGGGAAACTACAGAAAATTAATAATTCAGGAAAAAAAAAGATCAGAATGACAGCCCTTGCACTGAATAAAACACCAGTTTAAGAAAATTCTCTCGCTGATTCTTGGACATTTAATCTCATGTTCACTGAGCAGTAAGTAAACAGAGAGCAGGCCTGACCTGAGACATGTGAAACCACTGTAGTGATGGTGAACAACAAATGTTATTGAGCATCAAAAAGATGCTGCCAAATGATCCAGTACCACTATGTATATTGCACTAATCCAGAAAAGAGTGATGTAATTCTTAAAAAAACCCAAAAAATAATCCTTTATTAAATGCTGAGAAATTAGAAAGTAGCTCATTTATAAGGCTTTGGACAAAATAATAATAGCTGGTGATTTTTTGGAAGCTGTCTTTGGAGTCATAGCTAATAATTATTGTTCTCAGGACTGCGAAGTTCCTTGGTTGTAGTAGAAATGAATATTCATGTACTGCCAACCCATCTAATAGAAATATGGAAGAAAAGGAGATCTGCTGCAAAGTGATTTTATGTGGGGCAGTTAAAAGGAATAGTACGAAATGTCACCAATAGTTAACAGCAGCAGATGCTGGGATTCATCTTTCATAGCTCAAGATGTCAAGAAATTACATCTCTGAATCTAAACTAATCACCTTCAGCTCCAGTTATAATCAATGGGGGTAAAATACAAGCACTGCCCAAGCATAACTCATCCAAACTGTCTTAGATATCTGTCTCAGGCATTCACAAGCTGCATGAAAGAAAATGTTGGACTGTTCTACTACAATTAATGAGTCAGTGTCCAAGTAATAGTCTCCACCTTCCTCATAATCTGCTGTAATTTCATTTTCATTTACATAAAAGTTTACTTGACATTTATAGGCTTTATAAACCCATGATAAGGGAAGAATCAGGGAAAGCTTGTCTCCAAGATCTGTCAGAATGCTTCCCCCTCTTTTACAATACTTATTGTGAAAGTAACACAATACCACTAACAATAATTCTAAAAAAACCCAGAATAATACCACAGCAACCACTAGACAACTCATGAAAAACTACAAGAGCATTTTAGGACAGAGAAGTTGTAATATGTTTGAATGGGTTGTATAATATATATTATTATTAAACTGACAGTTAAATGAGAGAAGAAAAAAAAAAGTTTCCTCAAAATAAGCTGGTTAGTCTTCCTGCCTCAGTTTCCCTAGCCATATACTGGTTTTTATTCAGTACTGCTAAGATTAAGAATGTACATTATATGATCAATATAAAAGGTATTATAAATTCTATAACAGACTGTTTTCCCACCAAGAGTGAAATAAAAATACATTTCTGGTGGTAATTGATTTATGAATAGTTCAGAACTCGGGTTAGGCAAGAATATATTTTAAACTCCCACCTGCTTATATTTCAGTAGACACAGATACTATTTACTTTCACCCATAATTTTAAAAATTACTAAAAGATTTGAAAGCTCCTACTGCTTTTTCAGTCTATAAACTGCATGTTACTATCAATGTATCATTTCAGTAATACCCAAATATAAACCTACTTATACACAGCATTTCACTTTTATGCTTAAGGAAGTGGAAACTAGAAAGTTTATTGGAATCCCCTTCACTGATGTGCATTACGGATGAAATACTAATTATTAAATCTTTTATGGTCTAGTTATCAGATATTCAAAAGATATTTAATCCCTTTGGTATTTCCCTTATTACCACCCATGGCTGCTTATTATGCACTGCAAAATTAAAACACTTCATCCCACTCCTATGCAATTTTTTTCATTTCTAGTACTGTTATTACCTGAAGCAGAAAAGTATATATGTGAAAGACTACCTGAGTCTTGTCACCAGCAGTTGTCACGCTTCATTCCTCTTCCATACAGATATATGCACACACATACACTTCAGGGCTTAATCCCTGACATCTAATGCACAGGCACATACCAACGCATATCCTGGAAAATCAGCTTTTCTTAAGTCCATTTACACAGAGGACAGTACTTGAGGCAACCTATAGACTGAATTTCTTCTACAGAAGAGAAATATTTGCGTATTCAGAAGCTGAGCTTACGCGGCATGGATGGACAAGGCTCAGTCCTTCCAGTTTTCCCTTGGTCAAAATCAGAGCCCATGCCATGAAAAACAATGTGCCAGGCTGTAAATGAAATTTTTTTATTCATGCCTCTGCTAATCTTGATCATTCTGGAATGTAAACTCATAGCAAGTCAGTCATATGACTTAGGCATATATGAAACTAGTGATCATAGTTTACCATTACAGAACTTAATTTATCTCCCAAAGCCACCTTTTGAAAAACAGATATTAATGAGGGGAATAGAAAAATAAATTCTAAATGAGATAAGGTGGAACAACAAACATGAAAACAGTGAAATTTGTAAAAATTGTGCACTGCTTTGCTTACACATGACACAATCTTGCATTTAAATGTATGCAATGCATGATTCATATTTTCCCTTTACGAAACCTCAGCCTATTGGATGAGCATACCACCCCCCTACATTCTTTGCTTATGCTCAAAACCAAAACCTTACGATTACTGCATTTTTAGCTCAGTAAATTTTTTTCTCGATTGAGCAACAAGGGGTGTTTCCCATGTTAATGGTATGCTTACTTTTCAGTCTCCTTGTTTGCAGAGCTTCCCATTGAAAGTCTTGGATTTGTGTGAAAAGTGGTATTCATTGCTTCATATTGAAATAGATCCTTTTGTATTTGTAGATGAAGACATACCAGAACACAAGAAACAACCTCTGTTTCCCTGTATATTACACCTGAGACAAGTGGAACAACAATTAACAACCTGAATGCTTCTGCAAACCCTTCTGCTTCATTCCTATCTTACTTCAGCTAGGAATGGAATTGGAAAAGTCTGGTCCCAAACCAACCATTTTCATCTTCTTCTGCTGTGTGCCAGCTACATCTGTTTTGTACTTCAAATACAATGTGCACATGCATACAGCCATTTCTGGTGTTTACCATCTCCCACACACACCTGGAGAGTGTGCATGGAATAATGTGAAATTATCAGCTCTTAATGGTGCCTATTTTGTACATTTTGCTTACTGTAAATCTATTCAGCGGTCTACAAAAACCTTAGGGCTTTTACAGAAATCAGTCGAGAATATCTGGGTTTTCCTCAGTTCTGTGTGAGTCAGCACATGTAGGGAAACATCATGTCTATAATAAAAAGGACTTTTCCAGGGACTGTGGGAACAGCAGGCAAGACTTACCTTGCACTGAGATCTGGTGCAAGGATGGACTGCTAGACTCACTCACTGGAAATCAAATGATATTGAGTTGCATTTCAGGGTTATTTGAAAGTTGAATACTTTCCTGAGGAATTGTTTCTGCAGTGATTGCCAATTTTCTGCTTGAGAGGTTTATGATCAAATAGTTTCTGGCAGGAGCTTTTTGTTGGGTTCTTTCAACTGCTGGTTTTCCGAGGACATTTGCTAGTGAATGTTCAAATTTCTTCTGCCGTTTCTGTTAACATTTACAGAACAAATTTCAGCACCTGCTAGAAGATGTGAAGCACTGATGACACATAGATGGAGAGGATATGGGATCAGCTGTGGCAGAATATAATAAATAGAGTACTTTGACTACACAGGAGAAGATAAAGGTACAAATCCAGTGACAGATGCTAAATAATTTAACGTTAAATAGAAAATGCTTGGTATTTATTTTAAACTAACTTCAAAAAGAACCCAACTGGCTAGTAGAATACATCTGTCCCAAATATCCTCCCAGAGTAAGTTAATTTCCAATGCAGTTGTCAAGAAGTACATGCTGAGGTCACTTTCAGACATCTGAAAATAGCTGGTATAAAACCAAATCTATATTATATTTATGCTGAGATGCCCTTGTGAAATCAGGGGCAACTAAAAATCCAGTTAACTCAGCATACAGCAGGAATAAAAAATGTTGCTTATGCTGGGAGAGTCAACATGAAAGGAGACACAGTGAACAACCTGGCACTTGCATGCAGCAATATTGTAATAATAATAACTATTTGATTCCTCTGCTATATGCAGCAGAAGGCTGAGTAAATGAGTCACACTTAAGTTAATACTGGACATAAAAATAAGCCATTAAGAGGCCATTCCTATATAATTTGCATTAACAAGGAAAGCTGCTTTAAAACACACATACTTTGAAAATTAAGACTCACCATGGAGACTTGAGATAAGATGAAAAAACAGTAGTTACCATTATTCTCTAGAGATAATCCCAGCAGATGAAGAATGGGAAAGCCATTACAATGGTGAGCAAGCAACTTTATTCATTGTTGATTCTTCCTTCTGTCATTTTTTTTAAATTAGTTTTGGTCTTCTTCCTAATTGAATGTAATGCTTATGAGAGTTGGGCTGACAAGGTTGGAAAATTAAGTCCAATATGCTCGCCCCTAAAATCAGCAGAGCAAAGGCAGAAACAGTGCAGCCTTGCCTAGCTAAATATGCTCTCTGCGTTGTGAGCTGGGGAAGAAACCATTAGTGTAACTCCAAAAGTGCTCGTTTTCTCTGATGCAATATCTTGTTCCAGCAACTGCATTAAAACCATGTATTTACTGGGTAAATATAGCTCTCATTCACTTTCAGAATCAATTATATCTAACCTAAAGATCTGTCTGTAAATTATAGACTATTACTATAATTGTCAGCCTTATCTCTATTATTATTATTATCACTCCCTTCAGAGCCAACAGACTACTTTGTGATAGGGTTTGTGATATATGCTGTGTGTATATATTTAGAGAAAGAGCATATGAGTTATAGTAAAAGACAGGACCTACTCTAGGGTGGACTAAAAGCACAGCTCGGAAATCCTCTGCAGAGGAAACCCATTATGTACCAGCCAAAGTCCTTTCTCAAACAGCTATGATTTCCACTCATGAACAAGATAGGTGACAAAGCAGGACCATTTCACAGAAGACTTAAAACACAGACGAATGAAGGACTTGCCAGCACCCATCTTAAGGTAGGAATTAAGTGCAGCCTTTTTGGAGCACCTCAAACATACATTTGTTGCATTTATTTTGTGAGGGTCTTTCCCTCTTTCTCTTTTACTTTCTGTCCATGTGCAACTCTACTTTATATCATGCACTCTGCTCTTTCTAACATGCTAACACCTTGTTCATGGGGAACGCTGGGTAAACTTGAATGACACAGCCTACCTTGCTCTGCTCTCTTCTGTCAAGGTGAGAATGTCCCTACTGGCAAGTTTTCTTTAGCTTTTGTGGGAAGTCCTCTTGGACAGAAAAAACTCAGTATCTGAATTGTTTTCTCACCTATCTCCTACATATTCTCTTTCTTCACTCCTTTTTCAATGTATACTTTCATTGTCCCCATGCCATCACTGCCATGGGAAGCAGAAAAAATTTTCTCTGTTGATCTACTGCTTCTTGTTCCTACTTGATAGTTGTTTAAACAGTTTCACTACCCACACTATTGAGAGATCTATTTTAATTTCCTTGTAGCCATCATTTACTCAAAGTATTTAGTTTCTTCTTTGTGATTTCTTACAGGAATGTGTATTTAGTGTTGGTAACAGTTTCCACATCTTTGAGCAACTTTCTCTTAATTTGTTCAGAAATAACATTGGTAATTACTATGGTAATCCTAAAGTGAGAGATCATCCACCTTAATGCACCTTATCTCTTTTCAGTATTTGTTATGCACTGTTTCTAATTCTCCATTCCCAAATTGTGTCTCAGCCAAACAAAAGACAGAGATAAAGGCAATTAATGAATTGGCATAATACAACACTTGCATTGTATCTTTTTCAAAGCACTGTTTTTGTTTTTGTTTTTCAAATCTAAACCAGAGGGAGGACAATTTATAAATGCTAAGAGATAATTAGTGACAGGGCAAAAATGACAGGAGATCACTGAGCTTTTCCATCAGGGGAGCAAACATTGCCTTCCAAGTAAAGGCTGAGGAGCTATTTCAGTTAATTCTTTTCAACAGTGAAAAATCTGTGCAAAATAAGCCAAACAAGAAAGCACATGGTCCCAGATGAATATACTTATTACTTTCTGTAACCTTCTCAACAAAGCTATCAAGGCTAATGGTACCATTAATAGGAGAATGCAAATCAAAAGCAATCCCTGAAGCAATTTACATCCAGTCAGTAAGAGAGAATGCAAGCTGGTCTCTGAAAATTAACACCTTGTCAGACAGGAATAATGGTGAAATTCAGAGTTACAATTTAGCAGTTAAAACAGATATACTAAGACACCTCATGTTTTCTTCACTGGTTTCCTGTTACAGTCCTACAGCATTAATAAATGAGCAAGTCAAAAATCAGTCCCTGCTAAGTGAGATGTAGACACTTGCAGGTGTGCCAGCTGTAGAGAGTCACTAATTATAAATTACTGGTTTTGAACTTGATGTTGGGAGTCATGATTACAGCATCATAAAGTTTCAGAGGAAAGCACCTATGAAATCGGCTGTAATTCACATACTGTGAGGGAGAAAGAGGGTATACTGTACCACATGTTTTCTCATAATGAAATTGTTATTATGTTACCAGTCATGGGAATAAGAAAATTCCGATACATTTTGAATACAAAACAGATTTGTATTCAATCCTTCTAGGAATGTGAAGATGGGTGTCTTAAAACTGATTTCACCAGCTAATAGTAGTTTCTTGCCAAATCAGAAGAACTTATTCAAAGCATCAGGTGAAATGCTAGCATTCCAGCACAGTGTGAAAAAGTATTCTATTTTTTTGAATGATAAACATATTCACAGCTTTAAACTTAAGGACTGGGACAGCATCTATAGCAAATTGCAGGACTGAGCCCATAATATCAAACATAACAATAAAGATATTTTAGAAGACTGCCAATTTTATTTTTTATTTCTATATTTCTCCTTGTATTCTGCAATCTAAAGCCTTAATTGTTTTTATGTTATTGAACCTACAGCTTTTTCAGTACAGGCTTCAGTCTTATTACCATCTCTTCCACTGAAAATTCATACTTTCAAGATGGCCATGTAGTTAACCTTAACCATTCTGAGGAAAAGACGTCAGAAAATGTATTTCATATCCTCCATGTGTATCACATACAAAAATCTTTGTCTATGTCTATCCTACTACAATGGGCAAAGAACATAGTTTTATCTTCTGCAAAGATGGAACACCACCTTTGTTACCTTCCATGAGGAGATAGGAAAATAATTTATTTACATATGACTTTTACTGTATCTTTTTCTTAGTCTTTCTAAAGGGTGTAAAGGATCTTACAGGACTGCAATGTGTACTACATTGTTATTGGTAGTTAGTGATGCACTGATAAAAGAGTTTGTATCAATATTTACCCTATACCTCCCATCTGCTCTATACCTTCTATCTTCCTGTCTGCACCACTAATTTTACATTCAAGAATGTGTTCATGGTCTTTACTGAGATGCTTATAAAACAGCTATATCACCTTTGCCCACTTTTTCTTCCCCTAGGGAAAAAGCAGGCTTGCAACCTATGATATCTGCTGGCTATAACTGCTGCAAATGCACACCTTGTAGATGTATGCCTAGGCCATACCACAGATCCATGAACTTTAGCTCTTCTCTCAAGGTGTTTTGTGCAAAGGCAAGTTTTTGTGAATTACAGATTTTCAGTTCTTGAAAAAAAATGCCATGTGATACAATGTGATGTTATCTGACAACCAATGTTAACTCTCTTCTGCTTCAGTTACCCTTATAACCAAGCATGATAGTTATAGCTGAAGCACTTGTGTAAGGTCTGTGCTAGCTGATATGAAAACACTCCCGCCAATCTCCAGCCATTTCAACACAAGAGCAGCTAGCAGCAGCTGTATAAGCCCTTCTTAGTCCCTTGCTCACAATTTAGCCTCACAGCAGTGTTCTGCCACCTGCTGAACACGACGAGATGTGATGCTACCTCTATCATGCCAGGCCTGGTTAAAGTGAGGTAGACCTGGCAAACTGCACAGTCTTCAGGGGGCAAGGCTTTTTTAAAATTCCCAGACACCCAAGAAGAGCTAGACTCTGCCACAGGAAGCAGAGATAAAACCCAGAGCTGACTGGGGACACTTTTGCAGATGATATCACCTACCTTCCAGTTACTTCTGGGCATTCTTTCCAGTGGTCTTCAGCACCTTGTTTTTACCTGAGGACTACTGGTGAAAGAGTAATCATCGCTTGCTTGGGGCCATTCTGGCACTATGCAAAGGGAGATTGCTACAGCTCCTAGAAGCTCATTGACTAATATCACAAATCCTTAATCATCAGGATTTATCCAGTTTTTTAAATTGCCTCTCAAATCTATTCTATATGGATACCAAAAGCTATTTGTGCTCTTTCACAAGTTTAATTAGCAGTCACATGAGCTTTAACCCTTAACTGAATGTTGTTCACATATAGTATCTTTAATAACAATTTGTCCTAATCTGCCCCCCAACACATGCAGGTAAAGGCTAAAACAAGGCTATAATTACTAGCTTATTGCTATTACTAAAATATTAATAGAATATTCATTGCCAGATCTACCTCTTTAATACCAGATCTGTGAGTGACCTTGCAGACAGGAAAACAATCCCATTGATTTAACATTTAGTACTACACAGGGGTGATAATAAGACACAAATAGCATTTTATTTTTAAAGAAAAAAAGTCAATTGTAGTCATTATTTATCTATACAAAATAATAGATACTTTCTAATATGTTTTAAAAATGCAGCAGTAGAATTACTTGTGCAGAGAAGTGGCAGTAATCAGGGCAGATCTGGGAGATTCAGGGAAAAAAGAAGCAGACATAACTGTTGACAGGTCATTCCTCTCATCTAATTTGAGTCCTCCAGAAATATTTTCTATAGAAATTTTGAAATTTTGTCCATAGAACTTTTGAAATTCCTGTGAACCAGCTGTTGCCCCAATAGAGCAATAGGACTCATTGTAACAGTAATTGAGAAACCTGTAGTAGTTAATACAAAAACTGCAACCTCTCAATAGCAGTGAGTTTAATGGGACAGTTTTCAGTCCAGAACTTCAGAGCTCCCTGAGTATAGCTGTGACACATACATGTTTCTTAAACTACTGCTATTTTGTTCGAGGAGCTTACAAGTCTACTTTCTTGCCAAGCCCTTCAAGCGAAGCCTTGCAGGTCTTAAATACTACATTGGAGACTCCATTCTATGCACATAAAAATTGTATTTTCTTTTTCTGGAAAAAAAAAAAATGCTATTGTTTCGTACTGTAGATTCCAAGAAGGATCTGACATGTTTGGAATTGATACTTATCTCAGTGGTGTGTATGCAGAACAGGGACTGGACAGGCATTTTACTTCAAGTAATCAGAATTCAGACATAGCCAGCTTTATGCTAGACAAGATAATCTTTATCTTTAGTTAGTAACAAGACAGAATAAGAACCTCGATTTGAAGATATTTTCTATAACTTCATGATCAGTTTAAAATGCCTCATCCTATCTCACATTATTTGCAGTGCATAGAGTCAGCATATTTAAAGTAGATCTTGAAACAATATCCATACACTATCATGTCATACTCAAGAAAAATACCTTTCTCCATCCTCTCTGGGTCCTAACATTTTTATTAGATTTTTTGAGTCTGAAGTCCACAATTGAAGTAGGAACAATTTGTAGAAATAGCAGAAAGATTCAAAAATACATGAAAGAATCATAATGACAACTTGTCCACTGAAACTAAGAGCCCTGTAATTAGAAAAACAGTTTTTTAAACTATAACAAGGAAATCTCTTCAAAGGGAGAAGTATTTATTATTATAGTTATCATCTTCATTAGTAAGGATGATAATGATTTAGTAGCAATTCATATTATGAGTATGGAGAGGCCTCTAGCAATCAGATACTATTGTGTTAGGCATGATGTAAACTTAAGTAAATGCTAATGTCAGACATGAGGAATATGTCTACACTGCTAAACAAAACAGACCATGGAACAAGGCAGAATAACATATCATCGTATATGGATGGGTATTCCTAAATCTTTTTAAGCACATAAGTTGCAAGCATGCTTCTACAGAATGAAGAAGAGGCACTGGTATTCAGATAGTGTTGTTGACACCAAAACCATCTGGCCAAAAAAGTTGGCAGTGGAGGAACTGATAAAAAGCTGACCTTGTAACAAAGAGAGTTTTGCTCATCTTGAATC
>JANHGB010009239.1:0-25584 GCA_026283785.1 Coracopsis vasa
CACGGCAGGCACCGCCCCGGGAGGGCCCGGCCGCGCCCCCACCCCGGGCCGACGGTCCCTGTGTCCTGCTGGAGCTGTCATCATTCCGCTCCAGAGTTAACGACTCTCCCTTGTCTCGCCGTGCTCCGGAGCGCAGCGCTCGGACAGCTCATTACGCTCCGGAGCACGGGTGTTAATCAAACAGGGATGAAAGGCGCACGGATGGGTTCTGCAGCACTGAAATTACTGCTCTGAGCACGTCAGAGGGGCTCCTTTTGCTATAGGGAATGGCAGGGAGCAAACAGCCTGGGTTCCTGCTGGGCTTCTGTTCCCTTCCTCATGGAGAACAGTTCTAGTCCACAAACATGATTAGGATGCAGGAGAAACACTGTCGTGTGAAATGTGTTTGCAGCCTGGGATGTTGGACCAGGGCACGAAGCACCTGTAAGAGCCCCAGAGCTCCTTCCTGAGCTGCACGTGGGTCTAGGAGCTGTGGGGCATGTGGAGCCATTGGGCAATCACGACACCACACATCACCATGCTCTTGTTAGGTCTACAGTGTGCTGCAAAGGGATGCCCACAGCCAGCAACCAGCCCATCCCTCTGGGGATTCACAATCAAACAGCACATCTGGCACAAGGCAGAGCAGAAGGGACCAGGGAGAGAAGGGGGAGCAGCAAACGTGTTTCGCACAGGACAGGGAGCCTCAGGAACTTGTTCCCAGTGGGGATGGAGCAGCTTCACCACTAGCATTTCACAGCTTCACCCCCAGGTTGTGGTTGTTCACAGATCCTGCTTCTCCCTCCGCTCCTTCCCAGCCTCTTTGTTCCTTTGCCTTGCTACCTCACAGCTGGTTAAATACATAATGCTTTGATTTTTTTTTCTCTCTCTCTCCTGCCCCTCCCCATCAGTTCCCATTTTTGTCAATTTTTCACTTGCATCTTCCTCTCTTGGAGTCAGAAATGAGGCTGGGAGCTGCATGGTTTGAAGAGTCTCAGGCAAAAAGTTTCAGGGATATTATCAGCCTTTCCTCTCATAAATCTTAGGGGAAAAAGGAAAAGAAACAGGGAATTTTATCATGGAGAAAATGTTCTTTTTCCCAGGCTTTCTTCATGTCATTTGGAAAATATTGACATCCCTCCTGGCTCTGTTTTTCTGTCATTGCTATTTTTACCCTTCCAAAACCCTCCAGCTTCCCTCCATTGCTCCCATCTGCTAAATTTCCTCATCATTTTCCTTCTCGGTTTCTCTCCCAGTTCTTAGCTCATACAGTGGTGCATGAATATGCTATAAGCTCTCGAAGGAGGAGGGGATCTCTTAAATACACACACATTTCATCACATAGTGGGCAACTGGTTGCAGATTTGACCTCATATTAAAATATCCCTACCTATAAGCTGTATCTAATGTCAGATCCAGTAGTATCAGGATGATGAGTTACTGTTAACTCCACTGAAGGTCAATGGGATTTCAGGGAGCAAGCATCATGCAAGAGAGAGCCTGAAAACCTGCAGCATTTTGGGTATCTTGCATAAGATTCAGAATATTTAAAACTCCAATTAAAACTGCCGAAGTAAAAGCACTATTGGATACAGGACTTATAACAAGATTCAACGTGCTGTGGGAAATGCTTTAAAGGTGACCCGCAAATCCTTTTTAATTGCTTTGCTGTTGCAAGAGATGCTGTGCGCTCTCAATAACAGGGCTGGCGAGGACATCTGCTCTGAGTTTAAAACAGCAAAAGTAAGTCGAAGTTGGAGGGTAAATTCCTTGGAGGTGTGGCTGCGTTGAATCACTGCTCCAGTCTTCTGATGAAGAGGCAGGTCCCAAATTGCTTCTTAAAACAAGGCAGGTTGGTCCCCTCCCTCCATCCCAAGCTCTCCATGGAACTTTCCTGCTACCCTCCATGGCTTGTATCCTCCAGCATTACTTAAGCAGATACTGCAGACACTGGTGGGCAACTCCTCTATATGCAGGCAAGAGGCAGGGAAGGCTCTGAGCATCACAGCTTGCACCAGTGTGTTAGTGGGAAGTGTTCTGCCTGTGGCAGAGAGTTGGAACTGCATGAGCTTTAAGGTCCCTTCCAACTCAAACCATTCTATGATTCTGTGAAAGAAGAGGGGTGATAAGGGCTCAATCTGAGAGTGCAGAAGATGCAGATAAGGGGAGTGCTCACTGCTCCCATCCTGGTATGTCTTGGAGAGGTCTGGGGAAATCATGTACCACCCAGAGCCATAAAATATTCATATACTAAAGACTCCAATGGAATCAGGTCCTTAGTGACTTCTAGGTTTCTAAATGTCTCATGGAAACAGCAGTTTCTCTCTTGCCCAAGACATACAGGACAAATGAAGGGCTAGTCAGGAGGTCTTGGTCCACATTTTAGGGATGCTCAGATGCTGCATTTACATAAGGAAACAGCCAGGCCACAACATCATCTCTGGGATGTATTTGGGAAAAGGAGGGGAAACATTATCTCACTGGCCTGAACACTCTTCTTCTCTTTCCTCCCCCAGAAAAGCTGCCAAGAGTAAAGATCTCTCAGGAAATAAACTCCCACTCCCTTGTTGTCACCATGTTCAAAGGGAATGATGCACACATCCTGGCATGTCCCCCTGGCAGGGGACAGCAACATAGCTCCAGCCCTACTTGTGCCACCACAAAAGCTCCTTTCAAAAGGGGTTCTTATAGGTTTGCTTTTAGAAACATGTAGACCTTGCTCTTAAAAGAGACAGACTCAGCTTGGAGGTAGGGGGTGTCAGATACTGCTGTCAAATAGGCTCAGAAACAGACACACATGGATAATATATGCCAGACACTTTGTCTGACAAATTATTGTTTCTGCTGTCACTTAAATTGTTCTGTACATCATCTTCCCCTCCCATTTCTCTTTCAACCACACCTGCCTAGAGATGACACTTTCCCCAGCCCTTTCCATGACTAAACCCATCTAAAACCCAGTTTGCTCCATTCACACACTGTGAGATGGGCCCACTTCCTTTTTGTAGTTATGGATGAGTGAGATGAGGGGAATGACAGAGATGCTCTTCTTTTCTTCCTCGCCTTTGTAGCTGGTACTGCAGAAATAATTATGATTAAAAGCAAAGAGCTCAAGGAAAGGTAAAATGCAGCTCCTGCGTTAGCTTTCCATCATGGTCAGCTGTGCAGGGGCTGACATGGTCTCAGCCTTTCTGGTCAGATAAATACACTTCTTCACACAAATTCAGCCTCTGGCAGCAGAAGGTGGAAAGAACAAACCCATGTTGCTGCAGAGCTGTTCTGCTTGCCTGGTCTCAGGGTTTGTCCCCAGTCTCGCAGCTCTGACAAGTCTCATTTGTAGTGTTGCCTCACTGCTGTACGTGGAGGAAAGGAGATGCTATTAGGACACTGCTCTCTCAGTGATCTCCATCCCCTTTGGGACATCGTCTTGAGCAATAGGAGCACTAAGTCACTTATGTCCAAGCCCAGTGGGCAGTTCTTACTACCCAGGAAGAGGAGCTGCATGTCCACAGTAGTAGCTGCAACCAGGGGTTGGGAAATACAGGGACAACTCATCCCAACAAAGACTATGGAGTCTGCCTGCAGCTCTGGCCCAACACTTCTGGAAGGGAGTTAGCTGGCAGACACAACACTTTCGTGTATGGAGCCAGGAAAATTTGCTAGTCTTTCCAGGAAAGTGCCCCCAGCTCTTCTATCCTGCAATCTGCGCTTTGTGTTAAGAAATCACCTCCAAAATACCTGCGGAATGCTCTTAGCATCAACTCTGACACCCTTGTGCCTCCTACAGCCTAGCCCTGACTGTCAGCACTGGGGCAGCAATACCACCAACAGAAAACCCTGGAGTAAAGCAGAAAACAGCTCCTATTCTGTCTGCTGAACCCATTCATTGCTCCACTACTTGATGTCAAGGTGAATTTGGCTGTTCCTCGTGTTTCGTCCTGCTAGCAGCCTGCGCAGTTGAATTACAACTCAACACGAAGCCTGTCGCCATCCAGTACCCTGAAGGTAATAAATGTCTGACTGTTATTAGGCAGTTACTGTCTGAAGCCCTTCAACAACAAAAGCAGAGCTTAAACATGCCTCTAAGTGCCACAGCTGATGAAGGGGCATGCTAGGGACCAGGCATCTATTTTATTTCATAGCTCTTCCACCAAGCCTCCTTCTTCCCAGGTAAACGTGCCCCCATGAGGGTCTTTTAGGAGGGAAACAATTCAGTGTTTCTGCTCATTCCATCTTTGAGATTTGTAGTTACTGGAGGCAGAAAAGGCTTTGCCTAAACCCCCGTTTGAGGTGGGGATATGGAATTTCAATCTGTGCTGTGCATAACAGGAACCCAGGCCGGCATGAATCATGCTATGTTACTTTGGTTTTAAATGTTTTTTGCACTGCGTAGGCTTTTCTAGGGCATATTCCATCAGGCACATACCGGTCAAATTCCCTTTGAACATTTATTACACTATTAGCTTGCAGAACACACACACTTCAGATGTCAGAAACAGTAATAAAGTGGGCTTAGCAACTTGACAAAACCCTTCCGTCATTTCTGCAGATCACCATACATTTTCCAAGTGCTCTTTATCACAGCCATTTGACTACTATTTTTTTTGCTGTATTTGTCAGTTCTGAGGTATTTTGATTAAAGCCCTACTGAGTAATTTCACATTTTTTCCTTCATCAATACACTGATTTGTAAATATCCCAGGAAATTCTTTTTTGTCTTCCCACCCAGGAATGCAAATTGCCATTATGTACTCCCCAAGGTATCTCCAAACAACCCTTCTCCTTTTAACCTTAGGATTTTATTGTGTTAGTTGCTAGGTAACTGAGTAAGATTTATAGCCATCTATTGTTAATTTTGAAGGTGGGCTTCAATTTCCTTGTAAATAGCATTTGGGAGTTGGAGTCCACACCAATATAAACTTGCAGCCCAGTTCCACTCTGTGCACTTGTTATGGAATGTGGAGCCAAGGGGATACATAAAGGTTATCGCTCCAAAAAAAGTGCTCTGCCCCTCACAAACTGGGTACTGGAGGGACCCCCAGCGAAGTGTTGGTGCTGCGGCATGGGCTATGCCATGTACAAAGTGCATCCCATCTGCTGCCCTGTTCCCATCCCTCCCACTTTTCCAGCCACTTCCACATCCTCAGTGTAACTCTCCAAAATGACAGTGCTGCAGCTTTCCCCACAGCTGGGTTTCCTTAATGTCAAGCTCCAGAGCCCTCAAGCACAACTCTACCTCACCTTCCTCTGAGGAGAGGTGGGTGGTAGATGGCCCCAGTTCATGCAGTTCCTTAATGCTTCTCAATTTGAGGCTAAACAAAGCAATCAGCTGGGGCTCTGCCAATTTGCACTAAACCTCCTTGCGCTATAGCAACAAGTAATTTTCTGCTATCCCCAGCCCTCACTCCCTCGTGCTCTGTGGTTCAGCAGGATTATTCACTTTACAATGTAAATTCACACTCCTTCCATGATACCTCTACTTTTCAGGACCATTCCTGAAGATAAGAAAAACCAAACCTATTTATGGGAACTCACGGAGAGGCAAGTGCCAGGAGCCAAGGCAAGAGGTGAGCTGCTGGGAGCAAAGCCATCTTGCCCTTTGCTTGCTGGAAGCATCACAGGTGCTGTTCAGTCCCTCACATTAATCATGTATTTGCCATCCCACAGGTGGAAAGATCCTTTTATTCATTTTGGTTTAAAACTGCTTTATTGTCTTTTCTCATTGAGGGAAAAGAAATGAGTCTGTTTCTTAGTGTTTAATAAGCTTGAAACCTGCAGATAAATAGGGGAGTGAGATACCTGACAAAACCAGACTGACAGTGGTTATGGCACTCAAATCAGGCAGAACTTAGGTAGCTATGGAAAAGAAAATTCAGAATACTGTGCCTGAGGTCCCCAAGATGCTATAAATGGTTTCTCTTCTGGCCATCAATGTTGTCAGGTTTTACATTTGTGCTGCTTTTACCTGCTGGGGATACCGGTTCTTTGGCCACAGCAAAACAACAGTCTAAAGCTTTCCATACTCCCAAGTCAAATGCTTCTGTACATTTAGGCTCTTGAAATGCCCAGGCCATCAGGAATGATCAAATGGGAAAAACTAATGAAATCTGAAAGCAAGTCATACCTGGGAATCTTCACACACCACCTGCACAACGTGGAGGAAGGCTTATGAAGAGGAGGATATTATGAGATTATCTCAGGCACCTGGAGAAGGCAGCTTCGCTCAGGGCGGGCATGCAGCATTCCAGGGTTATTCCAGGTGAGCTACACACCAGCACAAGGCACACCCGCTGCATTTCACATACAGAGCAATGAAGCTGTGGATGTTCAAGAGCCGGTGGAAGGACTTGAAGATGACCCACTTTGTGTAGTTCAGTCAACAGAATCCAGGAATAACTCCAAAAAAGGACATCATCTCCCCGTTTGCCCCACCTGGATAGGGACAGCAGCTCAAGAGAGAGGCAGCAGAGCAATCTATTGCCTTTGTCTGAGGTTTCCTTAGATTATCTGCTGCTGATCCTGATGGATTGTTCCCCAAGATATTTGAACAGATCTGATACGCTCAGGGATCCCCCGGGAAGAGAGCAGTGAAGGAGAAAGGAAGACAGACAAGTCTTTCACCAGCTGAGCTCCAGCACAGATGAGGAGAAAGGACACTGGCTCCTGCTCTGACTAGGCAAGGCTCAGACTCATCATGTTATTCCCTGCATGAAGCAAACCTCCGTGGCTGAACGACACCTCCTTTCATCAGCTTGGCCCACGCCATATGTGGTTTATTATTTCAGAGCTCAGTTATTTGCCGGTTCAGCTAAATGTGGGTATGTTTTATCTGTAGCTTTCTTCTCTCAAGCAGGGCTTGATTGCCACTGGTGGATACGTGTTTCCTCTAGCTAAGCTGCGGTAATGCACCAGCCTCAGGGGCAAGTGCACAGTGGTGTGCTCCCAGCACCACAAATCTGGCTCCTGCTCCAAAGAGCTGTTCAAACCTCAGACCTGAAGTTAAAGCAACTTCATCCAGGGAACACAAGCCATGCGTGAGACCAGAGCTCCAGCCCCTGGCAGCATCTGGTACCTGCTCTCATCCTTCCCTGCAGGCAGCTTCACTCACGCCTGCCAGGGCGGGGGGGATTATAGAGGCACGGGAGCAAATAAGCCCCCACTTGTGTTTGCCCGCGGCTAACCTGGACACGTTTGTTCTTGCCACACATTTTCCAGGGACCCATCCCTGGTACCTTGAGCAATTAAAGCATTTCACAGCAAATACTCCTTTTTGTGTGGAGGTGGATGAAGGCAGGCGGTGAGCAGTGAATAGCTTCAAAGTGGAAGGTCACCAAGGCGGCCAGGATGGACAGTAAAGGACAATATAGCAAAGACCTGATTAATTTAATTGCTCATCTTAAGTGTGGCTGCAGATTAAAGAAGGATGAAGAAATTCTAAGCATATATATGGAGCTGAGTAATAATATTAAAGGAGAAAATATATAGAGCCCTCCCTCCCCTTGAACCCTCAGCCCTGCATACAAATGGGTTTGTATTCAGAGATTACTCCAGACTTTTGGCTCTTCTCACACTGTCTTCTCAGAGATGGAGACACTGACTACTGACAAATGCTTAAGTAACTGCAGCTTGATGTTGCTGCCGATGGCTCAGATTGAGCAGGAGCATTAAATCCAAGCATGCGCCTAAGCCTGTGTGGAGATGCAACGTAGAAACCATTTGGGCTCTCATGCTCACAGCAGAATTGAGGTTCTCCTGGTGGAAATGGATTGATGTGCGTGGCCTCAGCCTCTGCACTTCATATGCAGCTGCTGCCTTGAAGGACCTGAATCAGCTTCATAATGGAGAAATGTATTTCTACCTTCCCTTGGCTTAAAATGGTACCTGTATGAACAGTCAACAGATCATGTCTCTAAACACTTCAGAAGTAATAGCTATAGCTAGAGGAAGCAGAACTCATTTAATGGAAAATTTCACAGGTTTGTGTGTTGGTCTTTTTTAATCAGAACAAGCAAACAAAAAACACCATGAAATAAAGTACAAAAAGCGTATGGATTAGGTCAAAACACTATTCTCTTCTCATTTTGCTTTTTCAAAATCTGTGCCTTATGTTTGGTAATATAAAATAGCTGAGAAATTAAACCAACTTTGAAGTGGAAACTCAGGCTTTTCCATGAAGGCCAAAAATAACTTCTCAACATTCTTCATCTCGCTATTGCAAAGAGAGGTCAGAAACTTGTCAACTAAACCTCCTTCTGGAAAGCTACAACACTGATTGCCTGGATTACTCCAGCACAGGCAAAAATACTTGGAAAATACTGGAGTGAGACTGACAAGCACCAGTTTTGGCCATTGGCTCTTTCCTCCTGCATGATGCAAGCTGGAGAGCTGCTGCCAGGAATTTGTTCCTCAAAGGGGACTCATCCACTCCCACTAAATGACCATCAGCTAAGGTTAGCGGCTGCTGGATGAACTCGAGGGTATTTCTTAAAAAGACTTGATTTGAAGAGTTCTTCATTTGAAGAGCTCAAGTGATGGGAGAACTTACCACATGGATTGAGTTGCTTCAACTGGTGAGGACTCCTGGGTTGGGTGGAATTTCTGCCTCACCTCAATGCTGTTCCCCCAGCAGAAATGCTTTCTCCTAGTTAGCCCTCAATCATCTGTTTGGGAAGAGGAGTTGTGTTGGAAAGACTCACTAGTCCAGGTCTGGAAGTGCCTCAATGGAAAATTGTCTTTCAAGCCCAGACTGCCCTCTTTGGTCTTTTCTGCCTCTCCCCATGTATGAAAGCATGGCTATGTGGGTGAAGAAGGTTTTCTTCCAGCTGTCCTGATATAAGACTAGTTCCTTGTGTTTCCAACAGTCTTCAACAAAATGCATTTTATTTTTCCATAGAGGAAATAATGCCCATTGTTGAGGCAGAAGAGAACATTGAAGAGATGAAGCAATCACCTCAGCCTCTGGACCAATTAGTCCTGCTAGGCTGTGCAATGAAGCTGAAGAAGAGCATTGTAATTTTCATAGAATAACTGGATCAAAGCATCAAAAGTATTAAAATGACCCTTTCATTATACAGTGCCGGAAGGTTAAGTATGATTCAGACTCCCTGTTGGCTTAGTTCCACAGCAGCCCACATTTTAAATCATTGTAATCATAATAGAAAAGAAAGACACCTTTAAGACATTTAAACTAAGAAATCAAGCTTTTCAAATACCACCTGTTCTGTTTTCTGCATCTGACTGTTTCAGACAGCACGAGAAAGGTATCCTCTCTCCTTTTGGATTGAAAACATGGAAGCTGAAAAAGGCTGGAGCTGCCAGCAATAAGAGATCTGCTGCTTTTTCTGAAGCTAACCATGAGGAACGTACAAGGGAGGACAGAAAAATTCAGCTTCTTCACTCTCACCTGCAGCCTCTGGGGCAGAAGCAATGCTGTAGTTTGTCACTTGGTTGCCCTCCACATTTGGTCCCCACATTTGCTTTCTCTCAACCCAAATTTCCTCTACCTGAATTTTCTTGTAGATTTGATACTATTTTTTTTTTTTTTAAACTTAGAAAAGTTGATTATTTTTGCAGATTTCTTTAAATAGCACTGCCAGCAGTGTGGGCCAGGTCCAGCATCCCAGCTCATCCTTCAAAAACATTTGGCTCTCTTATTGTCCCGTGGAAAGGGATGTCCCTGGTGCATGGACGGCAGCACCAGTTAGTCACCAGCTGCACAAGGCACCTCTGAGATATGCTTGTGTATGTTTTGTACCTCAGATCACTCCTCTTGTAGAAGAAATTGGGAAGCATCAGTCTATCCAACTGGCAGGACACAAGTGAACGGCTGGGGCCATTCTCCAAGATGGTCCCTGGTCCACAGACCCCAGTGTGGGTTTGCGATATATCTCCATATAAACAACATTATTATCCTCCCTTATTTCTTTTGTGTGGGACGATGAAACAAGGAACCCAAAGCTTAGAAATAAACACCAGCACAGAAAGGAATGTTTACCATTCAATGTATTATTCCCTTGTGTACAAAGTATTTTGCCTCTATAATAGCACACATGTATTGAAATACGATGGCAAATGCAGAAAGACCATACAGACATGTCTTAAGGGTCTTTTCATTTCCTTTTGAGTATAAGCAGAAAGAAAAGAAACACTGTACAGGAAAGTGCTTGCAAAAAATACCTCAGTTTGTAGAAAAATAATGACATTGATATAAAACCCCCAGAGTTGTTTCTTGAACAAGAAATGCCTAATGTCCTCAAAGTCTGTTCCTATTTAACGAAGCCCTTTAATGAACCACAGGATCAGTGCTCTATCATTTTTTTTCCCTTGTAGTTTATTTAATATTCTTTTAGGTTTCACTTGCTCTGTTAATAGCTGCTATGAAACTATATGGTAGAAATGAATGTGTACAGGTCAAAATAATATCTCTTTTTATAAATAGCCATTCACTTCATTAGAGAAAATATAAACCTGTACTTTCTAAGCACCACTGTTTCTTTCTAAAGTTCATAGTGCAATTTTCCCTTTTCCCCTACAGAAGTTATACATAAGAAATTATCACTTAAAAACAAACCACTTTTCCATTACTACTCCTTTCCCCTTTCCCTTTTTGCCTCTTTCTCTTTCCCTTTTCCCCCTTCCCATTCCCTTTTCCCCTTTTCTTTCATCAGTTCTGTAGCTGCTGGACTGTAACACAGCCCTACTCGCCTGCGAGATGTCTCCCAACTGACATGGATGTGTTGATCCCCGACTGTCAGGCTGGCTGACAGGTTTCACTCTGAAGGCTGAACACAGACCAGTGCACATGAGGTATGAATTCAGGGATCAGATCATTTATCCCTATTTATCCAACTGTTTTGTAACAGACTGATTACACATCCTTTGGGGAGCTCTGTGAAAGACTCACATAAGATCCTGAGGTTGCATTTGTTAACTGTTTGCATCCAAAATCGAAAGAGTTATCTGAAGTAGCAGATAAGCATCTTTGTTTTTCCAAACTGCTGGCAATTTTGTGCTGAAAAGCTTCCTTTCCTTGTACTTTGTGCTCCTGGCTGCCCTGACAGAGAAGGTGAAGGAGCAGCATCTTCCTATCACTAAGTAAAATTGTGGAGAAAGAGATAAGGGACATAGTCATAGACTACAAAAATAATCTGGTCACATCACCCCCGTTCGATGTGCTATGAAGCTCTGCACAAAGGCGGCGTGCCATCAGCAGTAGGCTATGTACAGGAAGGAATCATTGCACAGCCGCATTCTGTGCCTATGGGAGATGGCTCCTCAATTTATATATATATATGTGTATATATATATACACATATATATATATAAAAAAACCAAAGCCAATACTAAAGGTCTGGTTGTACATAGGGTGGCAAACAGGCAAGGAGCACAGATGCCTTACCAGGAAGATCCGAATCAATACAGAAGTAGGCGTAAAGCAGCTTGTTTTTGAAGGGGGGCAGAGTTATCTGTAAGTACAGAGTGATCTTTTTGAAATAAGGCTGAAGCTTCCCTTTGCAGATGGTCTGTGAGTGAGTAGGAAGCTGGGGAAACGCTGCAGGTGCCTGCAATGGAGTCCCCTGGCCAAGAGGAAGGGGTGGCTTGGCTGAGCTTGCTCTCTCACATCCCTTGCAGCCCACACTGGCCCCAGGGGAGATAACACTGCAGGGATGCTTTCAGCTTCCCATTAGTATTTTGTGACAACATCCATAAGAACCCGCATCACTTCTCAGCACACAGCCCAGGGAAACATATGGGCTGATCAGCCTGTCTGGGATGAGTTAATACCCCGCTTCCAGATGGAGCAGGAAGCACAGTGGCACATGCAATTAGGAGACAAAGATATGGTTTTTAAACAGCAAGTTCTCTTCAGAGCCCTATGAAAAAGGGGCTTGAGCTGAAGATCCATCTGCAGGAATTTTCCTAAACCTGGGGTAGATCTTAATTTATTTGAACCTGACAATTTTTCTGCTTTCTTCCCTTTTTCACTGATAAAGGCACTGGATTAACTAAAACTACAGAGCATTAATAAATACCATGTTAGCACCAAACCAGTGCTTTTAGCACTGGCCACAGAGGTCATGTGAAATTCAAAACATACCTAAAAGATAGATTGCTAATGCAACTAGCACTGTATTCATTGTCATGTTTTCCTTGAGTGCTGTCGGCCTAATCCCTAAAAATAAAATTTAAGCATATCTTGTCTATTTTGCTTAACATAAAGACAGATTGAAATGCCAAAAATACCCCTATGCAGATTGTGTAGCACCGTAGAGGGCAAAAGCAGCCCATAACTGAAGGAAAATTACTGATTGAAAGTAAACAACTGAATACAGTGACAATAAAGTATCACTTGTCATAATGCTACATATAATGTAGAGTATGCAAAATGCAGTGGTCTGACTGCAGGATTTAACAATAAAAAATAAAAATAGGAAAAGCAGCCTTAATATAATGATTTTATGTACAAAAATATTAAATCAAAATAAATAATTCCAAACATAAATATTAACCTGTACATTAAGAATATGCGATCTATATACATACATAAACATAAAAAAGAGGAAGGCAGAGGTATTGCATCGCTATCCTTCATTCGTCTCATCTCCGCTTGCAGACAACCTAGGAAATACAGACAAGGTGCACATTAAAGTCAGACCATCATCTTCTGAAGCCGTATCTGCTCCTTTAGGATGTTTTGGGAAGGATTTCCCTTCATGCAGAAACAGCAGGGAACTTACCATGGCTATAACACCTGAACATCAAGGCCTGTTCCAGATGATGGAGTACACTTCCCACAGTAACCACCACATTTTCCTACTACTTTGGTACCATCCTGCAGGCAAAATCAGAAATGACATCTCAGGTAAGGGCTCAGGAACATCATGCTGTGGAAGGGCTGGATCTGGGTTATTCTAGTCAGGGTTTTTAATAGAAAATGCCTTGAAAGGAAAACAAATTATGTCTAAATCAACCTATGAAATCAATGTTATATTTAAATATATGTAAATGTAATTCTCTTTCGTGCTGCCAGGTCAGATGGTGAACACAAATAAGAAAGGGTAGTTTTGATCTATTACACTGAAAGATGCCCAAGGAGAAGACCATTTGGAGGGGTATCTCAAGGGTATCTGCTTTCTCCAAACTGCCCCACAGTGAATAACTGTAACGAGTGGAAAACTCAGCTCATGCAAAACCGCATCTAGACAATAACAGCTTCTCAGCTGTGCCTGAGCACATGAAGGGCACAGGAAAGGTATTTGCAGGTGATGCCAAGAAACATCCATTTGGAAGGAAAAGGTCTGGAGTGGCTGCAGCAACAAGAAGGAAAGCAATGGGCTGAGGCTCTGCCACTTGCTAAGGTGCTGTCCCTCCTCAGTTCTGCATTTCCAAAGCCAGAAAAGACAAAGGAAAATGTGGAGTGGTCCTGGGGTTAGCCTAGTCTCCAGGAGAGCTCAGCAACGGTGATGCAACTCTGGTCTTGAGTCAGGAGATTAACATCTCCATCTGACCTTCCTCATCCCACCTCTGCAGAGTCTTTCTCCTCTTGGTCATTACGATGGACAGACAGTCCTTGAGGGGAACTCAGCCCTCAATTACCAGAAAATTGGACCTAAGTGCAGGACAAGCTTGCACAAAGCATTTATTTTTAAACGAGCTCCATCCTGCCCTTGACACTATTGATCTGTGATTGCAGCAGGCTGCTATTGTCTCTTCTCATGATTCCTGCCTGTCTTCTGATCCTGCAGGCAATTACACCTTTGGAACAGCACTTGACAGATGCTAGTGGGTGATGGAGGTAAATGTTGTCTCCTTGACCCTTATTCTTTAAAGTTTGTTTTAATTCTGTTAGCTGTGGTTGTCTCTGCTCTCCACAACCCCCAAGTCGGCTGCATCTTCTTTCTGAAAGGGAGAATAGCAAAGCACCTGCCAGAACTAAGCTACCAGGTCTATGCTGGTCCTACCTGCACTGGAGGATGATTTGCTGCAATGTGGTTGGACCAGTAGCATTTAATTCTCTTTTAAGAGCACCAACACTGATGAGGCTCATGGGGCTCCCCAAAGCCAAGGATACCGATAGCAGTACAGGAGAGGATATTTTGCAAATTGCTTTCTATGAAATGGTTATGGTGACATCCGTAAGTTTGGAGAGCTTTAACAGGGGCAGTTGGGATGACTCATATGAAGTAGCAGCCAAAAAAGCAATCCTGGGTTTCTCCAATTTCAGAACATGACACAGAAGCAACAGTGTGTGAAGGCACACACTGATGGGGGTGTTAACAGGCAGGCAAACTAAGCCATACAAGTTCAGATTTGGGTGTGGGGTGATTCTGAAGGTCTGCCTGGCTTACCCAGAGACCACAGGTTAGCAAAGCCACAGGCAGATGCAGGGGACAGTGCCCTGTGATGCAGCTGCGAGGACTCAAGTCTCTCCCAAGCAGATAAACCCATCCCAGTGGGACAGTCCATGTCCCCCTCACTTTATTAGCAACCTTTTGGGAACAATTCCTACTGAGGGCACTCGCCTGGCACACAGACCCTCTGCAGCAAGTCAATCCCTGCTCTGCAGCCCTGACCAAAGGTGTCCTGCCTGCTGTGTGATATACACTCTGTGCTGGACATCTCAGACAACTAATTAAGGATATGGCTACCCCACAGCACTCATAGTTAAGCAGGCTCATTAATTAATTGCAACAACTCACATCAAGTTAAACCCACTAGCTCCCCCTCTCCCCATGCAATTACAGGCAACAATTTAATGTCAGATGCTATTCTTTTGTTAGTGTCTACTTGGAAGATGTTACCATGAAACACAACATGGCAATTAAAACCCTTATGAGCAGGTATAACCATAGGTAAAATTACAACTCACTGGGGATTTCTGGATTTCCGACACCGCATAATTCCCTTGTGAGAGCCACTTTGCTGTTCCTGTTAAAGACAGGCCTGTCCCATACAGGTCTATGCTGAAGCGACCCTAAAAAGCAAGCAGATGAGCGTGGTTAGCCCAAAACACCATGCTTTGGCCTCCCGTGGCTTGCCATAGTGTCACTTTTCCAACAGGATCTTGCCAGCGATGTTTTAAATGTCTTCCATTGCTCCTTCAGTGATTAGCACATATTGTTTGAATCACAGCATGTCTCGGGTTAGGAATTTCCTTCTTCTTGGTGACTGCAGAAAAGGAGGGGTTTTATCTTGGGCTTTCACTGCTTTTTTGCGGTTTGCCGGCTGAGGGCATTCTTGGCTTTTCCATGGCAAACTGCGGAGCATGACGTGCTCTGACAGCTGATGGGAAAGGTATTCCAGGGATGCGCTGCAGCCGCTCTCACTGCTCCCTCCTCAACTGGAGAGGGCACACTTGTCCGTGTTTTCCTTATTTTCCACTGGGCTTTCCCTCTCTGGACTTCAGTAAAATCAAAACTTTTTCAATTGCTTGTTTCTTAAAAGTGTCCTTCACTTCATTCCAAATCGACAAAATGATGGAAAACTAAGGGCTACGCCTTCATCCAACACACAGCCCCCTGGCCTTCCCCTTAGCCCCATGGCACACCCCAGCCCTGCCGGTTTTGGGACCCAAGGAGGGATCATTTGGACACATCCCAGACTGACCCACAACCCAGCATGGCCGCACGGTACCAGATGGTTGTTAGCTCTGCTCCTTGCACTTGCTGCCTTGGGAATGCTGATTTTCTGTAAGGATCAAACTGTCTGGGTCAGGTAGATGGATATTAACATTCATGAGCCTTCCTGAGGTAGGAAGTCAATCCCTAAGCTGCTGAGCTATGCAGAAAAGCATCAGCTTTGAAAGTAGGGAGGGAAGGAGATGGAGAGGTTTGCCCTCTACCGTGTGTTGCAGCGACTCCTTGATTAATGCTCTTTGCAAATATGGTCCACCCGATAGCCTGGACTATCCAAACATAGAATCCTAGAATAGTTAGGGCTGGAAAGGACCTTAAGATCATCTAGGTCCAACCCCAAACGTATCACTTATCATCCTCCAGCTCCACAAAAGCTAATTGTGCTGGGGATAGGGAGCAATCTACTTATAGCAAAGTGCTAATCAGTCTCTTAAAGACTTTGAAGAAAGCATATTTTTTCCAAGCAACTGGGCTTGGAATAGATATCCTACATCACCTCCTAGAGCTTCCAAGGAGGTAACTTAGCCTGTGCCCAGCTCCATACTTTTATGGCCAGCACCTCATGGTGCTGGGACAGGCTGGATTTACCCTGGTGCACAGGAAATGTTCAAAGCCAGGCTGGACAGGGCATTGAGCAGCCTGGTCTAGTGGAAGGTGTCCCTGCCATTGGAGCTAGGTGATCTTTAAGGTCCCTTCCAACCCAAACCCTTTTCTTCTTTACTGTTGACTGAGGCCCAGGGGAATGTCTCTTAGCCAGTCCCAACACTGGTCTAATAATGACCTGACATTTTCCATCATGGAAAATGGAAGGTGCTTCCTTCATGGACAAAATGAAGCTTCCAATCACTAAGATGAGAATGTGACGCTCACCAAGGTTGGGCTAATGTGATCGGCAGTAATTAATAGAGGGCCTGAACATAACAAATGTCACCAATTGCTATGAAATGCTATTGTGAAATACCTGCGGGCACTTGGCTGCACTGTAACAGTCCCCAGCAGTGGCATAAGGAACAGGTCGTCCATCATGTGTCCGTGCAAACTGTAAATCAGTCGCTGTGGAGAACAGTTGGTGAATAACACGGAAAGAAAGGTGCAGGGGAAGAAACAACACAAGTGTAAATATGCTCTTTGCTAACGTTTAAATTCACCAAACCCAGTTACACACATTCATTTTAAGACTGCTGCACTTTTAATATTAAATCCCTCTATTCATCCCACATATGACTCCCAGGATGTGAGCACTGACTTTAACAAGACACTTAAACACTCAAACTTCACAGTTCAGTTTAAGCACATTGGTGATTTAGAGCCTAGGTATAAATAAGAACAAAACTCAAACCCATGACTTGGGTTTTATTTCTCTATCAGAAAACTCCCCACTTTCAAGAAAGCCACGGAGCCTCCTAAATCTGCCTTTTAAACAAAGGCAAACAACTACTTCAGTGATCTCCTGGCTGCTTCAGCGCAGGGGTCGGGTTTTCAAAGGGAATTGGGGTATTTTGCTCTGGAGTGATGTGAAGAAATTGAGACTCATTTAGATGGGGATGTGAGATAGCTTCTGCCTGACAGAGGTAGGTGCCCAACTCCTTTTGAAATTCAAAGGGAGCTGGTATCAAATTTCCCAAGGGTGGTTCTTTTGAGCTCTTTACCTAGGAGCTTTTACAGACTATTAGTAGCTTTTTACAGACTCATAGACTGGGAGGTGTCACGGCTTGAAAATTAAGTGATAAAAAGTAACCCTTATCAGATAAAGAGTCATTTTACAAGGAAGTATTTTTGATTCACTGAAAAACATCTCTGCTAGATGCTGAATGAACCCCCAACAATATGTTGTGCTTTTAAATCATTTGATGGAAATTGATAGTATCCCTGGAGTCAGTGGGACTGAAACCATGACCCTGTGGGATGCTGCAGGCTCCCAGCTCCCATGAATGATAAGAGAGACAGGGTATCACTTATATTGCACAGCTACATTCCCCTCTGCCCCTGCAAATCCAGGGCCTCAGCTCCATCACTCTCCACACAAGTTATTTCCTCATCATCTGGCTCTGTCAAGAGCTTCCTTCACCCTGGCCCAAAGGGACCAGCATCCTGACCCCAGAGGAGTCCCCCTGCACTGGGATCTCCTGACACACATGTATGTTAAATGAGGTTAAGCCTTCTGAGTCCCATCTGAAAATAGGAGACCAAATGAAATGAAGTCCTTAAAAAAACCCATACACTGGCCTGCCAGGAGCATGCAAATATTCATTCTGCACAGCAGATGTACCAGCAACTGTTTTAATGTCTTTGCATATTATGGAGAATTAGTATGAGCATCTCTGAGGTACTCAACTTGCAGTCTCTAAGCTTAAAGCAGCAAACAAGTGACCAAATTCCAAAGCAGTGTTTAACAGGAGAGCTCAGTAATGTTGCTCACTACAGCACTACTGCTTGCTTCTAGTTACAGCTACATTTGTGTAAAATAAACATATTGTTTTTAATGGCAAGGCCCTGTTTTTACTCACTTATTATTTGCATAGTGTTCAGGTCCAGCCTTACTTTGCTGAAGGTGGAAAACCCAGCTGCTGTGTAATCTTTCCTACACTGGCAGTCTTCTCGTCTGCTCCCGTTATACGGACACTCAGTCGGGTTATGCAATCTAAATCAAAAGAAAACCCTTTCTACTCATGACTGGAAAATATTGCCACGGAAAATAAAAACACTGTGAAGCTCAGGATTAAGGGATTTCCTACCTGTATCCATACACTTCTGAAAAATTCTCTGCATCCCCATTTACAAGGGTCACGTACTCCTTGGGGCTGTCAGTCTGCATCCCAGAGCAATACACCTGAGAAAGAAAAGCCAGTGTTTTGTCAGGCATCCTGTGCAAAGGGATGAGCAAGAAAACCAAAGGTAGAAAATCCAAGAACAGAAGTGAAATGCACACACGGGGTCCTCTTGCACCTTAGGGAAATGCATTAACTATCAATCTGTTGCTGAAATGCACCTTTAATGTCTTCCCTTTGACTTGAAGGAAATATTCGCCATCTTCAATGACACCTTTGAGATTTTTAATGTCCTTGCAGCTCCTTGGTAATTCACCTGAAACAAAACAGAAACACTTGTAGTCACTGAGCAACCGTACATCAACATTTATTTTGTAGCACTGTGAGGCATCCAAAGCACCAAAACACCTTGTATATCTTATAAGAGGTTTCCCTGAAGTGCCTTAGTGCTTAGCTGGATGGCTCCCAGTGCTTGGAAATGCTGCGTATCTCTAGTTTGAGCGGAAAAGATGTTAAAGCCACGAGAAAGGCAACTCTGCAGACTTACAGTCATGGACATTGTGGCACGTCCTCCTCTCTTCAGGTTTCAGATCCGCATGGCACAAGCTGCTGACCTGGTCATCGTTCGTCAAGCACTGCACTGAGCGGTGCATGACTCCAACTCCACAGGTGACAGAGCACTGCAAGACAGAGATTCATGCTTTATCTCCAGGGTTTCTGGGCTTCACAAGTACAGGCACAGACTGTTTCCCTTGTACCAAGAGACTGCAGCAAAGCCCCTGATCCTGCAAAGTATTCAAACCCAGACTTAATTTTAATCAAATGAGTAGTCCTCTTGATTATTAATCACGTCATTATTATCGTCATTAATTGTTTCAAGAAAATGACTGTACTTTGCTTAGCACTCGCACACTTTACTGGATGAGGCATTTGGTTAATGTGAACCATGTGCTCATGAAATTGTTTATATTTCACATTAGGAAGGTCATACAAGGGAGAAATATCCACCAGAAGGCCTGAATGGTAGAAATCCTCTCCTGGTGGCTGGAAGACATTGCCTGGGTCACTGACAGGGCCCTCAGAACAAACACAATGTGGGTTGGTACTTTCTATCCATATTGCACCAAAAAACCCACAGCCTCCAAACCCTCTCTTCCTTCACCCTCTGGAAAAATCTGTGCAAACAGCAAAAATCTGTCAGCCTGAAACAGCCCAAATCAAGGGCAATCTTTATGCTGAAACTGCACAAGTTACTGGAGCTACGGAGCAGCAGCTTGTCTGAGTTGGCTGCTGCTAAGCATGGGCTATGGGAGTTGGGAGCAACTTGCTCCACCTACACAGCTTACTCTTTCAAGTACTGGAGAACTGAAAATCAGCTCTTTCTACAGGTACCAGGTTGGGTCGCTGAGAAAATGATGCTGCTTGTCTATTGAGAAATGATTAGTCTAAAGGAGCACACTATGAAGGAGAAGGCCTTCAATGGCTCATGGTATTCACAACTTGTCATTTATTCTTCATTAGGTCCAGATCCATAAAACTTAGGAGCTGAGCAGGACTCTCTTTGTCCATCAAAGGTGACGGTATTTTACATTAAATCCCTTTGAAAATCAGAGATGAGAAGGGTCATGGCACATAGCTGTCACTGGGACGGACGTTCAGCAGTCCAAAGTGAGGAGAAAGGTCTGGCTTTCTGAAATGGATACTCTTTGCAATGAACTTGTATTAATGAGTTGGACATTTTGCACTGAAATTCTGGTGGAAAATACCAATTAATTGAGGCTGAGCTCTTTGCTATAACTCCTCTGCCTTGACTTTCAGGGATGATTTGAAGCTTCCTATGGAGTAGGAGCAACTTAGGTTTCAAATGGCTCTGCCATTTACTTTGACAATTTCCACCACGTTTTGCTTGATTTGACCCTTGTTGCCTTGTAAAGGTTTGACAAATTCCTACAAATGCCTGAGCTGGGTTAATAAATCAAAGTTATGGGAGGAACACCACATTTCAAAGAATGTCAGGAGCCCAAGAAGTGAAATGTTATCACCTTAACTAAAACCTGACCTTGTAGTTCAGGCCCCCAAAAGAGGCTCAACACAAATAACTTTAGCAGAAAGGCTAAGTTCTTTCCCCTGCCCTATTCCAGCATTTATAAGGAGGAGGTTGTGTGGAGGGGGAAGAAAGTAAAATCCTTTTAAGGCTCAAATTACCAGCATTTTGGCCTATAGGTGGTTCCTAAGTCTTGCTCATACACATGGACAAGATCAACCCTAGTTGTCAGCTATCCATCAATCCTTCTAGCACCATACTTTCAAAACACTCCTTTTCTGTCAAAGACCCCACTTTCTGACTAAGCATTCAGTATGACCATCAACACTGCTGCCAATTTTGGCTACATCCAAACTTGAGATCATGATTCTACTTGTAGCTGCTGGGACTCGCCCATACGATGGGGTGCAATCTGGAGCACAGAGCTCTACATGCACCAGGGCTGCTGCTGCATGAGTGTATTCATTGCATTCATTTATGCAGCTTTTAAGCATTTCCCCACCAAACTTTCAGACCATGTCTCCTGGTGTCAGGAAAAACAAGTTTGTTCCAATGATTTTGGTTATAAAAAGAAGTTTGCCAAACTCACGCTTCCCCAGTTGCCAACACGCCAGGATGCTGAGACAGGGCACTCCCCGAGGTAGCAGGGCTGGATGTTGGGTGGCTGCGTGCCAGGGCAGTTGACTGTGTTCTGGTACCCATACTCATAGTGGTCCTTTCCGGTGTAAATCTCGCTGCAGGACACGAGGCGCTGCTTGTATCCCTTCCCACATGTAACGGAGCACTGCAAGTAGAGGAGCTGCCTGTTAGCACTGCATGCTTTAGGAAGGCTGCCCAAAACGGCAAGGAAAAGCAGGCTTGACAGCTTGAGGGATCATTAGTAACTATTTAAGCCAGCCATAAGTACTGTGAGTGGCTACAAGTGGACCAGTGCCTAACACTGAGCACCCTGCTCCTCCCTGTGTCACCTCTACAGGTTCTCCAGGACTCCCTACTGCAGGTTGGCTCCTGGGCACATGGAATCTCTCCCTAAGGGCAAAGAAAGGTGCAGAAGATCCTTGGGAACTCGAAAGTGCTTCTCTAATTTGGATTTTCTTTTTTTTTATTTCCCCTTTTCTGTTTTGGTTTGGGTTTTGCCATGGGATGCACAGAGAAAGAAAATGATCAAGATTGACCCTGAATAGCAGGTACTTGGCAGTAACTAGACAAAAAGGGAAGATTTTCCTTGTAATTAGAGGGCAGACAGTGCTCCTACCCTCTTCACCAACAGGCTGAGTGGGAGCTTGGGGGAGCTGAGCTCTGACTCTGTGAGGCTTTGTCTTCATGGGCCTTGAAGCTGGGGGTCACAGGAGATGGGAGGGAGTGGTGGGTGTCTGGGCAAGGGGCAGCCAGGGCTTGATATTAGCACCTTAATATTTCTCTTAGAAAACCACCCAGGAGACCAGACTTCTCCAACAAATTCTCATCTCTGTGTTTCTCCTTCCTGCGCTATCTTGGGTGGTTTGCATCTCCTCCCCCTCAGCCTCAGCCTGTTTTCTTTTTTTCCCTTTCCTTGTTCTTTCTTTCTAATCAGTGCTGTGTCAGCAGCTGCCTTGTCATTTCCTTCTGCTGCTCCTCCAAGTGGAAAGTAATCCTTCACTCGCAGCAGAAGGAAACAGGCTGAGATTAGCCCAGGTCCTCCCGCATGCAGCGCCTGCCACAAAGAAAACTCATCTGCTTTCCTTGCCGAGCCCTCTCCCAGCAGTGAGAGTGAACCTGCTGCCTTTGCTCATGCGAGAGACAGCACTAAGGAAGGATGTCCCTTCAGTCACATCCAGGCTCACCTTTCCCCCTGGATGCTCACCCAGACCCTTGCTCATGTTGCTCACTGGGAGGGGGTGGGAATAAAACCAAATAAATGAAATGAAATAGCACAAACCCACAGAGGGAGCCTGTTGGAGGCAATGTGCTTTGGAAGAAAATTGCCTCTAGGTATTAGTTAGGATGCTGAGCATGCTGGCATTTATAGTCTTTAATATCCTGGTCTTCTCCCACAGCCCTGCTCCTATCTCTCCAGCAGGGAAATTGCACACTGAAACAATCCCAAAAATAACAATTACACCACGCAGCGCTGCCCTGCCACTGTCAATTTGGGCTGCAATATCTCAGCGAGGCCCATGGCGAGAGGAGGAGAGCGTGGCCTGGTGCGGAGCAGCACATCCCCTATGGAGGGACAGGGATGGTGACTCACCTCCGACCACTCTCCGGTGATCCAGACGTACTCGCAGGGTGGCAGCCTGCAGCTCTCGATCTCGGGAGGGCGTTTGCTGGCATCGCAGTAGCCACTGTTCTGCGGTTGCTTGTTCTCATCCACACAGAACACCTTGCGGTACCGGGATGCTTCCCCGCATGTCTTCATGCACTGTTTGCAACAAACAACAGCTCATGCAACACATCAGGGACTTTAGCAAATCAATCCACATCCAGAGCAAGCCCTCCTGGCAGCCTGAGTGAGTAGATGGCTTTGTGCCCTGTGTTGGCATCTTCCATGCGTATCACCCAAGGCCAAATTTGACGCTGGGCGTTGAGGGAGCATCCAGTGATAAACTGCTCCCATCCTTTGGAGCAAATTCCAAATGTAGGGAGAGAAGAGAAACTGAGGTAGCAAGTATTGGGATGAGGCAGATGTGGAGTCCACTGATGGGACCAAGAGATGCAGGGATGGGCATGCCAAGCCAGCAGATGCGGCAAGGGGGGAAGGGACCAGTCCTCAGCATTTGATAGTGAAGAATGGGGTTGATTGAAGAATAGGGTTGTAAATGAGTAACCTCAAGGATGTTAGGCTTTGTTAGTGACTATAGAGAAAAGGAAATTACTAAGATAAGCTTTGCTGGGACCGCCTGGTGGTTACTCATATGACTGATATGACAACGATCCTAAAACAAAGTGATGAAGAAATAACCACCAGGGGTCCGAAAGCCCACTACCACATTTTTCTGTGCATATAGGAAGCATTCTCTAAAAGTATGATGTAACGTATGTAATCTAATGAATATGTATATTTAAGGACAATATAATCACAGCCTGGTTGATGCTTGGATGAGACATGCTTGGAGGAGTGATCCCCTGTGTCTCCTGGCGCCGCAATAAAGAATACCTGCTTGTCAACTTAAAACTTTGTTGGCGAGTTCCTGGAGATTTCTCCGAATCAATTTGGCACCCCAGATGGGACACTCTCTGCTCAGCTGCAGGACCCGCTGAGGACAGGGCTTCCCAGGGCCCCCGGGACAAATTTCCCCGGAGGGACCCCTCGACTCACTCAGATCACTGCCGGAGCAGACAAGGACCATCACCCCCACTGCAAAAGTATTCTTTTAATTATTTTATTTTGTGGCATTCCGTAAGGCATAGGAGACATCCCATGCAGGAACGCCGATTAGCATTCCATAAGGCGTAGGAGACGTCCAACGCAGGAATGTGGTTAATATTCCGTAAGGCATACGCAGGAATAAGAAAGCCTGTAAATCAGGATAGGAAAATCTCATAGGTAAAGGGGTATACCAGGCTGATAGTGTCCGTTTGGTATACAGGTATACATTCTGAATTGTTCCATAAGGCATAGGAGACATCATATGCGGGAACGCGGTTGTATTTTTCTGGTGTCTGACCCATTTTCTGAAAACCGGTATTTGATGTTGCGCTTGAGTAATTAATGAATGGCAAATCATTTTTATTTTTATCGTGCTGCTTATTAGTATTTGTGTACTTGGTGTATGTTTTTGTCTTTGTTTTCAAAATTGTGAGCAACTGACTGGAACTTTTTGGATCTCGTGTGAATGTGTGTGTTTGTATAGTGTGTATAAGGAAATAATAGAAAAGAGCCCTTTGGGATGTATTCTAGGTCATTGGAAAGGATTAGGAGGATCCCCCAGGGGCTCAGTAAATAAATAAACTTTAATGAAATACTGTAACCAATGGTGGCCATTATATACCTTGGCGGATCAGGAAAAATGGCCCAAAAATGGGACTTTGAATTATAATACATTGTTGCAATTAATGTTATTTTTAAGGCGGCAAGGAAAACGGGATGAAGTAATGTATGCAGATATGTTTTTTGCCTGGAATGGCAGAGGGAATGTGGGATTAATGTAGCTCCACCAGATCCCTTAATTTTAGCTTTGGAAAACGACAGGGAAAAACAGTGTTCAGCCTGTGATATAATGGAGAAAGAGTAATCAGGAAGATAGGTTGGAGGATTATGTATCACCGGTACCTCTGAGAGGAGCATCATCTACCCTGAATCCCTCTGATATTGATGAGGAGGAAGAGGTTGCTGTTGCTGACAACAGAGCAGAAGGACCTGAAAATGTTACCCCAATCGCTGCACGCATTCGTAGTAAAACAGGACCAGTAACTCAGGCACCCTTAAGGCAGGCAATGGGACTGGAGGGTCGGACAAGAATAAAAGTGAATTTTTCGATGGGAGATTTAGATGCTTGGAAGTTGTTTGTAAAAGACTATGGGGATGATCCAATAGGAGTGGCAAAAAGGTTTGAGTTGGTTGTTAAAAGCCAGGATCCTGACTGGGGAGATATCGATGTAATGCTGGATGCGTTAACTGAAATGGAAAAACAGCTGGTGTTAAAAACTGCCTGCACTCATGTAAGTGCTCAGATTACTGCAGGAGCATTAGCAGGCAGAGTGGAAGATCATATTCCCACCACAGTACCAGACTGGGATTATGATGCTCCTGCAGATTATGCTGCTCTGAAAAGGTATCAAAACTGGATAAAATTTGGACAGGAAAATACAATTCCAAAACCAGTAAATTGGTCAGTTCTATTTGTTATAAAACAAGCGCAAACCAAAACACTGAGTTTCTGAACAGGTTGAAAGAAGCAATGCAACAGTTCACTATATTAGATCCCTCCTCAGAGGAAGGGAAGCACCAGATAACCAGTTCAGCAGGTGTAAGCATTTATCTACTGTGCATGCTTCAAAAATTGCCAGAAAGTGATGAAGATTGTTGGAAGAAGTAAATGACCCCCAAAGACCACTACCACGTTGTTGTGCGCATGCAGAAATGGGCTTGGAATTATGTAAAGCGATTCTCGGATGGTTAATGAATATGTATGATATTTAATGAATATGTATGTTAAGCAACAAAATAACCACAGTC
>JANHGB010009247.1:0-17043 GCA_026283785.1 Coracopsis vasa
GTGGAAGGTGTCCCTGCCCGTGGCAGGGGTTGGAGCTGGATGAGCTTTAAGGTCCCTTCAACACAAACCAGTCTGGGGTTCTATGAAACACTGGAACATGTTCCCCTGGATAAACTGCAAAGGGGAAGCAGTTTATTGGCTTTGGAAGGGACGTTGCAAAGCACATTTAGTTCTTGCAGTAGAAAGGCACATGGAGGCTCTGCTTCCCTCACACTGCAGTGCAGGATTTTTCTATTTAAAACTGCTTCGTGCAAGAAAGTTGAGGTTGGCAAAGAGCAGAATTTTTGCTCTTGTACCAAGGTGATCAGATTTGCCAGGGATCTCTGTTGCTACATCCAGACCCTGGCCTCCGCATCCCAACAGGAGGCAGATAAAGGAAAGGATCTGGCAGCTGTACGATATGAGTAAGACATAGCTGCAGCAGCTCAGTGTCTTACTAACAGTTGGTAGCAAACAACAGGACATAGCAAGTCAGAAACTTCTTTTCACTCCTGTATTCCTGTGGGATCAGGGAGCTCCTCGGAACCTCATTGTTTCAAATTTCATTTGAAATTTCATTTGAAATACAAATTGTTTCAAAATTTCGTTTTCCTGCTTGGATCACGTTGCTCAGGAAAATGGGATTTCTTTCTCTCAGGTGAATTTGCTCTCCCTGCCTTTTAAAAACCTTTGTTTTTTAACCAAAACCAATGAAATAAAACAACAGTCTCAACCATCCTGTAAAAGAGGAGTTCACACCTTTTCCAGCAGGAAACAGAGCAAAAGAGAGGGTAACCAGCCTCACAAAGCCAATGCAAAGGCAATCACAAGAAGCTTTTCATCCCAAACCACATTAAGCAAGTGAATGTCCACTGACAAACCCTTTAGGATCAGGCCCAGCCCTGGTAGCACATTGAAGCACTGACTCCCACTGTGCAGCATAAGGTCTCTTACCTACATGTACCAGAAAGCTGTAACAGGAGGGTGGTTCATGTTTCATGCGACGGTGCTGAAACCTACCAAACAGGAATGCCGTAAGGAGCTGCATTGCAGTGGCAGAAGGGATTCCTCTAGACTGCCCAGAGAGCAACAAAACACCTGGGACCCTTCTAGATGAAGGATGCTGCCACAGTCATGCCAAGAGCTACAGCCATGACCAGAAAGGAGGAGTGTAAAGAGGGCTGGAGGAGGCAGAGAAGTGCTCTGGCAGAAGTCCTGGCCTCTCTGGACTTGCTGCCAGTGTTCCCACTGCGTTTAGCATGGTCAGGATCTCCTCTGGGGTGTTTTGTAGAAAGCCATTCCCTAGGTCCACCTGCACAGGGGAACAATAAACCACACACTGTTACCCGCCTGCAGCCTGCTGCCACCGATCGAAACACAGGAGGCAGAAACTTGTTTAGTAAATAAAATCTATCGTGTTCTTCAGCATTGCTGGGTTTCAGTTTTCGACACTGAGGATAAAAGAAAACTAAAAGAACTTCTCTTTTCTACTTGATGGGTCACCTTTTGTCTCAGAAAAAGCCTCTCAAACCTACAGGGCAAAGGATGAGTCTGCAGCATCCCTCACAGCCTGCGGCAGTCAGGACCACAAGCACATTTCCTGCACTGGCAGGACTGGCTCAGGCTGGCACTGCTGTAACGTGCTGAGACCATCAGATGGTGCACCCATGGCTTGCTCAGACCTGGCACCCACCACAGCCCCCAGCCACTGCTGCGCACCCCGAGAGCACCCCCAGGGCTCTGCTCGACCTCTCTGGAGGGGCGTTGTTTGATTAAATCCAACTGAAGCAGATCCAAGGGATGTGCGATCAACAGATCTCTAGCAGCCAACAGCAAGCAGCCATGCAACCTGCTCCGTGACCAGCCCTGAGGGTGGAAGCTACCAGAAACAGGAGCTGTTGGAAGTGTTTGTGCTGTGTCCATCCATGCTGGAGTGAGCAGCCTGAGCTCCATGGGCAGCAACGTCATCCCTGGCAGCTGACAGGCTCCATTAACCCGAAGTAGCTGGTTGCTTAACAGCAAGAAGTTAGGAGGAGCAGAGCATGTTTATGAGTGTGAAACAGTTATTGTTTTCTCCTAAAGCTGGCATATTGACAAGATCCTTTTGTCAATGGGAATGAACGCAGGGAGCGTAATAAAGCATACATCTGCCTACACCAAGAAGCAGGCTGAAGGCAGAGCTGGATGGTAGAGAGGTGGCTCAGAGTGAAGAAATAACAGGAAAGAGGCAGGTGGTAAAAAAAAAGAGAGATAGCGAGAGTTCTGCCTTGTATCCACCAGCACAAATTGGTCTTCAGAGCCCTATAAGATGATGCTCCATAATGTGGATTAGAGCTGAGCTCAAATTAGTCATAAGGACCTGGCACAAAACTGCCAGGCTTTGCCAAGAGCAGGTGAGAAAGATGCCGTTCAAGCTCTCCTAAGGCTGGTGCTCATTTACTCTGGGAAAAATCCTCCCTGCAACAGCAACCCCTTTGCCCCATCAGCCCATGCTCAGCAGCACAGGAAGCAAGAGCAGAGACCTAAGGCAAGGGGTCCTCTGCTCTCCTGCTGGGAGGGAGAAAAGATTTACCATGTGCAAGCACATCCAACCAGTGCTGAAGAGATGGTCAAGCAGCTTGTAGGGAACAGCTGATCTGTGAGCTGGTGCATCCTAGGAGTTCAGGTATCGCTGTCTTCATCGCTGTCAGGGGTGGATGCACTGAGCTCCTTCCTTGGAGGAAGGCTCTTGCTGACCACAGAAACTGGCTCCTGTTTCCCACCGGCTCCCGAGAGCTGCTCTGTTCACAGCAGCACAGGCTGGACCAAGCCTTGGCACAGCATCTCCAAGGATGCCATTCAAATGCTACCTGTGGTGCATGACCGGCAAGGCCTGCCTGCTCCTCTCCCTCCCAGTGTCCTCAAATATGTTCCAGGATGTCACATCACAGCGGGATAATGCTGCAAATCTACCAGCTGCTGTTGCCACACAGAGGCCTTCTAAGGGACAGGTTTATTCTAAGGGAGGGAAAAGAGCCTCAGAGCTCCCATACAGAAGATTTACAGTGGGTCCCATGGATTGTGTTTGGTTTTTTGAGGAGGAATTTACAATTCAAGCCAAGGTTCTACAAAAACCTGAATTTTCACGGGGCCAGTTGCTGTTACATTAGAAGTGACAGCTTTCTAAATCTGTCCCTGCAGCTGCAGCACACACAAAAACCAGCTCAGTTACTGGTAGAGGACATCACCATCTGCCCAGAGAAGTGACGGCAGGTCAAATGCTGAACACTTATAATTTAATCTACTGGAAGAAGACTGATCTTGCAGATGTTAGACATGAGCTGCCTTTCAGATGGGCCAAGTATGCTCTGTAGCGCTTCTTGTTCTACGCAACTTCAGGCTGAGAGACAGGTCAGAAGTCAAATCCAACTCAAAGTAATGCTTTAACATAATAAACCTCCTAAGTGACAACAGGCAGGCAGCAGACTTCCTTGGCTTGCTTCCCTGAATTTATACAATTGATTTATAGACTGTTCCCTTGCTTGCAAGCCTTACAACCAAAACCAATGGGCTATCTCAAAAGGGGAAACTCAGCAGAAAGCAAGCAAAGATAAGCTTCACCAGGAAGCTTTTCCCTGTCTTATTCCTAGACCGGAACCTCAACATCAGTGCCGGGTGTCTTGTTTTCCGTGGCAGCAGCTCATCATGGAAGAGCTGGGGACAATTGTATGGGCTGCCCATTTTTGATCTTTCTCTTAACCTGATGAGGACTAAAACTTCAACAAGGCTTAGATAGGAGCGTATGAAGAAACCACCTCAGTCAAATGAATGTTCCCGGACAACTAAAACCATCAGCGTGGATGTTACAGGCACTATGTTAGTGCTGTGAAAATAAAACCAAGTTTAAGCACTGTGCCTCTATCAGGGGGTACCTGTGCCCACATAAACACCTTTTATCATTTAACTGCATCATGGTTTGACATCATTTGTGCCTCCTCCTCATTCCTGCTCTACCCGATATTCTTCATTCTCCCTGCACTGTTGCGTGACCTCTTGGAGGAGAAGACAGCAACAAATCAAATACCTCAGGTTTTGACTTTGCAGCTACTGCAGGGCTGCCCCAGCCCCTCTGGAGTGTCTGGCAGCTTCTCCTATCAAACTGAGAAACATGAAGGACACAGAACAAAAGAGGAGACATTTATGCTAATTCCCTATGAAGTGTTTATCTCAATGGAGAATATTGCACTGGAGGCATAAACACCCTGCCTGTTGTGGCAGTCCTGGCGATGGGGCTGCTCCTTGGATGAACAAGTGGAATTTCAGCAGTTACACTGGAAAAAAGAGCATGCAAATGACTGCATCCAGCTCCCATTGGTGCCATTCTGCAAACAGAAGATTTGATTTCTCTTCTCTTCTAACAAAGGAATTCAAAAACTTTGAGGGCATTTTCAGACAAGACATCAAGAAAAAGACACATCAAAATAATGAGAAATAACAGCAAAAGGCTGGAGGAAGTTAAACTCCTGTGACAATTTTAAGGAACAATTCTGCTTTAGTAAGAGTAGCAAGATGTCAGCTCTGAAGCACCACAGCACTGTGGTCTTTATGTCTTTATTGTGCGAAGTCCAACATTAAAAATTTAACCAAAACCAAAAAAAAGCAAGATAAAAAGCCCAGACTGAGGTATGGATAATCTCAGGTGAGAGCAGAAATGAAATTAAGAAGAAATGAAGAAATTCATGCATACGGAGCAAATCCAGCTTTCAGTATAACAATTAAAAGCTAAAGGCTCCTACTCAGAGTGTTTTAGAAGAGGTTGATGTTAATACAAGTGACCAAATTTAATCACTGCTCAGAAAGGGTATAGAGCATCGCTCCTTCCTCCTGCCAGGTACTGTAACCTCTCCAGTCCTGAGCTCCTGTGCTGACTCCAGCTCTTCAGCCTTTGACTCTCACCTGACCGGCAGCTATGAGATTTCCAGCAGCACAAGCTTTGTCACCGCAGGCAAACAGGCAGTTGTTCATGTGGAGAAAACTCAGCAGCAGGACACCCAACAGCTAAATTAAAGCTTTCTCTGTATCCAATAATCTGGAAGGGAGATGAGCAATGATGTAGAAGGGGTTTAGATTTCACAGAACTATTCAGGTTAGCTGAAGTTCCAAGAAAGCTGTAAGGACTTCAAAAGAGAATGAATGCTGCTGGCTGAGCACACAGCATATCAGAAAGTGGCTGCTACTGATGGCAAAAGATACCAAACTAATAGATGCTGTTGGGTATAAATTTCATTGCAGACATCCCAGGTACAGGGTGTCATTGGAGAGAAGGAATAATAAATAAACCCCATCTCTGAGTTTATGACGTCAGTCAGTGCAAGCAGCCCAGGTGTGTGTGTTCACCCACCCCTAGCAGAAGAACAAGCTGCAATGGTTGCTCAGTACAAACACAAAGGTCACACGTTTAAAATTGACATGCATGAAAAATCATGTCTGAAGATCAGGCAGCTGCCACCTGGAGCTGGGTGCAGCCAGGGTGCACCTAAGGCCAGGACTTGGCAGGATTTCTGAAAGGACTGACTGGTTTTAGGTACCTGAACATCATCTCCCAGAGTGCTGAACTGCACTGCTTCCCCAGTGCAAACCTACCATGGCTTGTCCCTAAAACAGCTACTGCAAGGACTCAGCATATCTCCATCTCCACATAATAATGATGGTAATTATCTGTAATAACAATCATCTGGATGTAAAGCTGCTCCACCAGTTGGGGTTAATAAATGCTGCGCCGAGTATCAGCCTTCCTGGAAGCTGTGTCAGGCCACCAGTGCTGTTTGAAACTCAAAGAGAAGAGAGAAACCTGGGCACTGAGTCAAGGATGACTGTGCTGGCTGCTTGCTGGCCACGCTAGAGCAACTTGTTAGCAGCTCTGAACCCCTTTCATTAGGACAAAGAAAGTTTAATACCTTCTGTAATTTCCATTCACATTACCTGGTGAGATCCTCTTGCGTTCCTTCACTAGCCCTAGTAGATAAAGAGCAGCCCATCTCTTTCTTGCCCATCAACACCAGACAATGCAGACCCACCACTGCTTGTCCCTAAAATGCTCCATGGTGAGGAGAATCTCCACGTGCTGTCAGAAGCTGTTACAGGCAGAATACCTGACTCCCACCCACACCAGTATTTTTAATTAATCAGAAATTTCTCCAATGAGATTAAACAGTGTTCGTTTCTTATTCACTCTCCTCAATACATGCTCATTAATTAGCATACTGATTCGTTTAGTTCTTTGGGAACTGTATACCATGGAAAACATTCTACATTGTCAAATGCAACTCATTGATCAGTTCAAGACATTTAAGAAAGATTGACTGAAGAACTGAAGAGTAACTTAAGACTGACCAAAGGAGGGACATTCACTGGCTGAGTGGAGAGACTTGAAGTCCACGTAACCCAGCAACTGGGCAGCACCTCCAAGGTCAAGGACACTTGTCCTACCTGACATTTTTGCCTTGGTCTTCACTGACAAGGGCTCCAGCCACACTGCCCAAGTTGTGAAGGCCAAATTGGTGAGAAGTCCAGCACGAGCCATCCTGCCATCCCTTCCTTTGTAATCACATTCCTGGATTAACTGACAACATGATTATTCCTTCTCTTAATTAAGGAAACCACTGAGAACAAGCAGTCATTGTGGAGGGTGTCTATTCAATTTCCTCGTTATGCTTGAAGGGAAATCAACTTCATTTACCTCATTATCTGAAAAGCAAGGAAACGAACCTACTCTGCAACCTAGAATTTGTCACTGGGGCTGAGAGAGATCATGTGGGAACGTAACAGTAACCCCATCGCTCTTCTATTTATTAGATGTAGCTTTTAAAGGTTCCTTTCTAATTACAGAAATGAGAAGTGACTTCTACAGATCTCAGAGATGTGCTGCATGTATTTCTCCATACAGCCCATTGCAGCTTTTGAAACACCCCAGTGTCATTATATGCAGACTATACAGAACACACAGGGTAAAATATATAGAGTAAAAATGACTGACCATTCACGGGTACACCTGCAAGCGGTCACCCTCTCCCTGCTCAGTCCATGGCCATGAGCCCATGAAGTGACTCAGAGCAATCCTGCTGATGTGTGGCTATTTGCCCCATTAATCACTGATCCTGGTTTGTGTGCTCCCATGTCAAACAGAACATAAAACCTGCTGAAGTATTTGTATACAGTTGGATTTCCTGACCTCCAGCTCTTAAAAACCCAAGATAAAGTCCACTGTCCTGCTTGTCACTGTGGCATCCAGAGGACTTGCAGGCTGCTGTAAGAGCCATTCTTCCATAAACTACAACTCAAACTAAGCCAAGAAACCCTGAGTTACACAAGAGGCCAGCCTTTGTGCTCAAAACCAATGTGTGTAGTGGTGCAGAGATGCTACATATGACACCAGATAAAACAGACTCAGGAATAAGTGATGGATCTCTGGAGGCTGTCAGTTATAACAACAGCATTTGTTAATGTTGTGACTTTGCCAACAGCCTCTCCTGCTGCTGTCTCAAGATGCCATAAGAACTGGTCCACCAAGCTGAGTACAACATACAAGACACCTGCTCCCCTCCTTGCCAAAGCTAGGAATAGTTGCAGTACTCTGAAAAGCTTGGTGACTCCAGCACACGTGAAGCTGAGACAGACACAGCTGTATGTGGTCCAAGTTGTATGTAGTGACAAACGACAAGTTTAACCTGCTTTTCCTCTGTGCTTTTGCACACATTTCATTGACACAAACCACCACCTGCTGAGATTGTTGATGTGCCCTGTTAGTCTTACATCCTAAATGATTTTTCTAGATGCTCATAACAGAGCATGTTATGGTGGATTTAAAGAGGAGCAATACCCCTGAAGCAGCCTCAGTCCTTTTCCTTCAGTCCTCTCTCTGACATTACCCATCACTCTGTGCTCTTTAGCTTCTGGGTATCAAACCAAGCATTTATTTTCAAGATGAATTAGCAAATAATCACTTTGGAGAAGGGACAGATTTTCTATACCCCCTTTGGCAGCTGCTTTCCTGCTGCTGGGGTGGCACAGCCCTGGCTGCTTCCTTCCACAATTAGTAGCTTAAATAACACAGAAGAGTGATTTCACAGGGGTCCTGTTCAAACCAGTCCAAAAGTTCCTCTGAGGTTCCAGTTTCCCTAAATAGAGCTCTGATTCCTCCCCTCATAAAGCCTGAAGGCAACATTCCTGCTTCAGCCCAGCCCAGCCAGGGCCATCAAGCCAGCACCCAGAACGACTCCCTTGAATAGCAGCAGCTATTCCCATTTCCTTCAGTATTTCCACCAATTTTCCATGCCTGCTCTGAAATTACAACTTTTGGCACAAAAAAGCCCCAATCCATACCCACAAACCCCCCAACAATCCGTTTAGTGTCATTTGCCTGCAGAGAAGTGTTTGGGCCATCAACAGCTTATACTGGTGCTCTGGTAGGAAAGCGGAATAACTACAATTCCTCGTTCAAATTCAATTCAATGATATTTACTTGCTTCTAAATATGCAGCATGCTTCACACCTTTAAACAACCCTAAAACCTCATTTTCTGGACCGAACAGAAAATCCATTTCCATTCATTTTCAAAGACTCAGGAAGTATGTATGTAGGAAGATCGCTTCCATAAATTCACCTTTTTAGAGTCACTGGGTAACCCAGAATTTATGTAAGTGCAGGTCAATCAAATCATTCAGTATTTATATGCTCCCTTTCAAGCTCCAGGGAACTGGAATAAAATGCTAAAAATGAAATACACATGTTGTAACACGCAGAAGATTTAGGGACAGAACTATTCCGACAGCCCAAAATAAAAGGCTTTATACATACAATCTCAATGGGTAGGTCTGCACCTAAATCACACATTGATTTAACTCACTGTACACAAGTTACATAAGTTTGGGAATGATGTATGCTTGATCAATGTGTTTTGGAAATGAATCTCTGTCTGACTTAATCATTTAGGCAAGAGAAGTCACATAAATATCCCTATATTTTACTTTATAGGACAGTAAACCAATTTCTGATCAAATTTGGAAGTAAACAGCGTTATTTGTTCCCAAGAAATATCAATATTAAAATCCTTTTCAAAGAAAATTTGAGAAGAGACTTCAAAAATGAAACACATACACATTATATTGATAGGCGAGTCTACAAACGTGATCATCGGAGACACAGGCGAATGCAAATACCCCTTTGTAATACCAGCGATGAAGTCCTAGCACCACACTGAAAGAAGTCAGATTTGGAGACTGGGACAGATGGGAAAGCTGGATTTGTTTTATATTTTAGTCCTTAGAAGTGCTAACAGCGATTCTATACTTGAGTGCAGGAGCAATGCCCCCATGAGCACAAGCACACCAACCCTGATGTGGAAGGGCAGAAGTAAATGCTTACACCTATACACGCAGATCTCCAAGTGTTTCATGACAGACAGGGATACGGAGGCACAGAAAGGCAAAATGATGCCCTGAAAGACACAGCCAAGCTCAGCTATAAATGCCAGCAGTGCTGGTTTTCATTTGAAAGCCGAATCTACCAGTGCAAATCTCCTTTGTTAACCACATTGCTCAGAGCGCACAGGTATTAGTGGGAGCTCAAGGAGCTGGGTCAGTCACAAATACACTCCTCAGCTTTTCCCTGATCTCTTGTCCCCTGGCTAACTCTGGGGCCGTCCAACCAAGAAGCTGACTCACTGCTGCAGTATCTCTGGGTGCTTTCAGCAACAAAACCCCAATGGCAACACCAGTCACAGATCATTCCTGGCAGCACGAAACAAGCTCCGCTGTCAGCAGAGCACTGCCCTCACCCAGCAGAGCGTGACCCTCAGCACAGACCCACAGTCGAGTTCACACTGATACTTCCCAAGCCACCAGCGCATGAAAATGCGGGCAAAGCAGATTGCTGCAGCCTCAGGGGATTCCCTGTGAATGCAAACAGCCAAACAAGGAGGGAAGCCACTTACCATACAGGACTGTAATGAGCGACACGGGCATGACCAGGATACCCACCAGCATGTCTGCCACTGCCAAGGACATCAGAAAGAAGTTTGTGGCATTCTGCAACTTCTTCTCCAAGGACACAGCCATAATTACCAATATGTTCCCCCCAATGGTGAGCAGGATGACAACCAGGATCAGGAGGGCTGGCCAGTTCTTCTCCCTTACAGACATCCGAGAGACTTCGCTCTTCTCAGAGGCATTAAGAGGATCAGATGTAGGCAAACTCTGATTCAGAGTCAAATTGCTGCTTAAGGACCAAGCCATGAGACCACCATGCAAGCTGAAATCCAGAGTAACAGACACTGTCGTTAAGCTGAGTAATATTCCAGGACTATTTAAAATGCTCATTGTCTGCGACGGGTTTTTGTGTCTCTCAACAGTGCCTCAGAGGTGATCCCTTTTCCAAATCGCAGGTCCAAGGCAGACACTGAACTTCATAAAACCTGAGCCAGAAAATCCTATGATCTTCCATGGTGAGGCAAACCTTAGAAGCTAGTGCAGAGCTCTTCTGGTTTCCCTGGATGTGGTGGAAGATGACCGCTGACCAGTGACATCGAGGGAAAGGAGACTTTGCAATCTCCAGCTGGTTTCCAGGTCTACCATTCTGAAAAGGAAAGAGAATATTCTTCACTGAAATCACAGCACACACACCACCTTCTTTATAGCCCCATGAACTGACATCCCTATTCTCTCCCTTCCTGCTGGCTAAGATGTTCTCCAGACGGGAGGCAATTTATCTTATGGGTACAGACTATGCCTACAATTATGGGGGAAAAAGGGAGAGAATCACATCAGTGTGTTCTGGCTGCTTAAAAGCTGATTATCACTAATTAAATGTTTTGTGAAACCTGCAAAAGCAAGTCTGAAGAGCAAAATATGTTTCAATTGATAGCCACTTCAGAGCTACTCTGCCGCTGCGTAAAACAGTAATCACACAGAGTTCTAACCAATCCACATAGCACAGCCCCAGCACTGTGTAAACCAGCGCTTCCAGTGGAAGGGTTTGAATAGATTTTGCATATTCTGAGATAAAGCCCAGGTGTAAAAACCCTCAGATGTTCATGATTAACTCTCCTATTGTGGTTTTATAACTCTCCTATAATGGTTTTTATCGGGCAATAAATGGTGGCTATACTGGATGACACTGTATGCTGCTGTGCTATCAGTCTCTGCAAACAAACAGATAAGAAGGACTGAAAAGAAAGGACAAATCTTCATAAAAGCTGAGCAGTTATTTCTGCTCCTCTTCATCCATTTCTGTGCCACTGTGCTCCCATGATAGTCACCAGCATGCAGCTGGGCCAGTAAACCCACTCCAACCAGCCTGCTGCCCAGGACCACTGCTCAGCATGTACAAGGATCAGCATCCTCATCACACACACAGTGGGTAGGACAGATTTCCTTAGTGTATCTCTCATGATTTATGCTTCTTCACAAAGTAGTCGACAGCGAGGGCAAATCAGATCACAACCCCTGACTGCCCACGTAATACAGGCCAGAAAGCATCACACTGCTGCTTCTGAAGGAGTCCATTAGCCTTGTGCATTGACCTAATTCAGAAAATCAAACATACCCTTAACTTCAGGCACATGCTTACACCCACTGAGGCTAAAGGCGTGTATTCCCAACCCTGGCTAAATCACAACCTCACGAACTCAATCATTTTGACTGTCAATCCCATATAACTTATGAAACCAACAAAGAACGCACATCACACACTGTATAGAAGCCAGCCACAATAAAATCAGCAGCGTGCAACTTATTCTAAGCATAATTTCAACTTTTGTGTAGTCCACGGGAAAAGAGCTGTTCTGTAACTGTTAAATAAATAACTAAATGAAAGCCATATTTCAGCCCCGGAATCCACTGTGGCACACGTGTGCCACAGCAATTTGCTATCCAGGGATCAAAAGCGAAATGTAATTCATGGGATTACATTCGGGTTTATGTAAAATAAGAAGCGCTCAGAGTCCTATAATAAAATGTTTAACATTCATGAAGGTTTTGGAAACTTACTAATGGGCTTTGTGCACAGAAACATTTCTTAAATGAGCAGTGCAGACAATGAAACCAGATTTGCTTCTGCATTATAGTTAATTACTCCCAAAGGGTCTCTAAACCTCATATTTAGGAAGAAGCTTTGCACTATGTGCACAGCAAATAATTCCACAGCTGCGCGAGCAGGTGAATGAGGAGCAGCCACTGCACCTTGGGGTTTTTGTCATTTAAGTGGTCTAAAAAAAGTCCATAGAAAGTTTCAAAATACTTCAGAGTATTTTTTTTTTTCCTCCAAAACAGCTTTTACTTGAAAGCTGTGAACAAAATTAACCAGTTTTCCAAGTCACCTTTCCACAGTGGAGGAGGCAGTAGGCAGCTTTGTGGCACTTGAGCTTAGCTATGTAGGACACTCCATTAAAGCCAGTGGGAATCCCTGGGTCTCCAGAAATTCTCTCTCTTGGGTCCGTTACTCCTGGGCACTCCTGGTCATGCCACAGCACTATCTTGGCAGGATGAGCAGAAAGTTCATGCCCAAACATGAGGATGTGCCCCATCCCTGCCAGTGTTCAAGGCCAGGTTGGATACAGGGGCTTGGAGCAAGCTGCTCTAGTGGAAGGGGGTGGAACTGGATGAGCTTTAAGGTCCCTTCCAACACAAACCAGGCTGGGATTCTATGATGTGCTCCAACAGCAGAAGCCCAGCCTTGGCCTTACTTCTTCCCAGGTCCGAGCTCCTGGAGAAGGTGATGCTACCACCACACTTGCCATAGATTTGGGTTTGCCGTTCCTTGCATGTGCTGGTTGGGGTTGCCAAAGGAACATGGACAGGGAGATGCCTCAACTCTAGATCGTAAAAGCGAAACAAAAACCACCCCTCCTACACCCCCAATGAACAAGCCACAAAAGAGAAGAAATCTACCTGCAAAATACGGTTTCTGAGTTAAAAATGTCTTATTTTATAACAGCTCAGGACTGCAGTGCTGCAGATCCGGCTCCACCTTCAGAATTAACAGTCCTATTGCTTCATTAATACTTGTATTATTTCACACGGGATTAAACCAGCTTTCTTTTTCACTGCATCCCTCAGCCTCCACAAGGTAAAACTTTATGACTAATTCCTTCAGCTACAGACTTCTGAGCACATCGCTGTACCAGACAAATAATTCACATTTGATTCATGAATTCTGCATATGTTTAAGAAATATCTCCATAATTTTAAATTAAAACCTGTGCCTACCACAGATCTTTTCCAGTCACTGACTTCAAAGCGCACATCCTGAATTCTGCGGTCAAGCATCAATTCCAGTGCAATCCACCACCAACAGGCCTTAAAACGAGAATTTAAACATCCAACAAAGCCAGGTTCTTGGCTGTGCCACTCCTGCTTTTTGATAGAGTCAAGTAATGAGTGCTTGGGCACACGTTTTCCCTTCAGATTTAGTCCAGTTTAGAATAAACTGAAAATAGAAAAAATCATTTTTGTTTCTCCCCCCTCAAGAACACCTGAATTATTTAAACCAAGAGTTTGAGATGCTGAAGCTTTTGTATATTCCAGAAGGTTAAAACCCAAAAGCTATGGTGGTTCATCAGCCTGTAACCAGCGGGGCACTGGGGGGTTCGGATGCCTTTGGGAGTGTTTGCAACCATTTCTCTTGCTAAAAGGAGCAAACAAACAGGCAAACCTTCCTTGGAATAAACACAATTCTTTTCCCCTTTGAATTAAATGCATTTGTTTTCAGTTGTTTCACCCGTCAAAGCTCCTGGAGAAAACCAGCCACCCGCTGAGAGCTCCAGAAGATCCCCGGCCCCCAGCCAGGATCCTGCCTCTCCTGGATGGGCTCAGAGCTCTCGTGCTCTCATAAATCATTCACTAACTCTCTAGGACTCATAGCCTGAATGTTAACGATATGCATTTGAAATGGGGCAAGAAATCAAAGATTGTCAATTTAGCCCCAAAAAGGCACCCGAGTCTCACGCTGGCTCCGAGAGGACAGCAATACGTTAATTCCTGCTAGGTCTTGCTGTAAAAACCAAAAGTACTTATTGATCAAAAACTATGCCTTCCAGCAGTTTCCTTCCTACGAGAAAAACAAGCAACATCCAATGGCTTGTTGTAGGGACAGAGGCCATATTTGAGCAGAAGAGATGCCTTCCTCCTCAGCTACCAGCAGTACTCACTTCACTGAGTCACATTCACATTTCATTGCTAAGCAGAGCAGAGCCAACAACTTGTTAAAGATCAACCACGTTTTTAAGTCACAAGGATTTCCTTCAGCCTTGGATTAGATGGGAGCCTTCCAGAGGGGTAAAAATAAACATGAAGACGAGCAAACTGAACTGCAAATACTGCAATTCTTCATGGGGAAGCAGTTGCAGACAGTTCACAACTACGTGAGCCAGACAGTCAGCTGATGTGAACTGTTACGGCTCCATGAAACCCTTTACAACATGACAAATACTTTAAAGTTATATACTAATAAATAACTAACACTGTTCAGGCTCAAAAAGGCACATCTAAGGCTTCATTCCTCACTCCAAACTCTGCGTTTCCAGCTATCTGCATCTTTACTAATCTATTTTTCTAATGCTTGCCAAATTCATTTTCGTTTCTGTTTGGAACAGAAGGTTGTTTAAAATACATCTTTTCACAGCTACTTTGCAAGAGCCCCTTTAGTTTTAGTGACTGAATAAAGGCACATTTTATATTTTCAGAACGTTGTATTTTAGGCACTTGCAATTCAGTTTTTATCTCTGTGCGGCCGCAATAACATACATCCTTATTTCTGTGCAGATCAAGAATAATGGCTTTAAACTGAAACAGCGTAGATATGAGGAAGAATCATAGAATCATACGAATCCCAGCCTGGTTTGGGTTGGAAGGGACATTAAAGATCATCCAGGTCCAACCCCCTCCCAAGCACAGGGACACCGTCCACCAGAGCAGGTTCCTCCAAGCCCCATCCAACCTGGCCTTGAGCACTGCGAGGTGTTACTGCTGAGGTGTCCCTGTTGAGGTGTCCAAGCAACCTATGGCTCAAATATATTCTGCAAAGTGGCAAGTGTAGAAATGCCCAATTCATTCCAGTCACCTGGGAGCACCAGGAAACGTTCCTGTCTTTTGAACGCAGTGTCACCACAGAGATTGTGTTTGCACAACCATTTCAGTGGGAAAACAAAAACCAAACCGTAATGATTATTCTGTAGATGCCCGCTTCAAAATGAACTGAGGACGCAGGCCAGACACTTAATTTTACGTGTTTAAATACTTTCCAGAGCCACTCTTCAAGTGGGGACCATATTACTAGCACTTTGATCAGGGACTTTCTCTGCAGGGAATTATTCAATACTCGCTCTTCAGATTTACAAGATATTCTGGAATTTTTCCCAGCAGGTTCCAGAGATAAATCAGAGTTAAAAACACTTAGCAAAACCTCAGGGAAACCTCCCCAAACACAGCTTTTTACCACTTCTTTTAATTCCAGCACAGAAAGCAGCTATTTAATGACTTACAAATGAAAAAAAGAGAGAATTTCATTTTTTCCACAGCAAGAGGAAATGGATTTTCTCAGACACGAGCTCAAGCGTGTGAGAAATGACATTTTGTAGGGTCATAATAATGAATCACTACCATTCTGTCCATAACCAAACAGCATTAATTTTCCTCTCTGTATCTTCCCTAATACCAAGTCAGAAAGGCATTAATTTCTTTCCCAGACATTCCAAGGCACCACAAGCACACAGAAGGGATCTTAATCTACCTTCTGGCAGGAAGATCAGCATCTTTATTTCCTATTTTCCCTGGTGGAAGAGCACCTGGGAGCCTCACAAGAAGATGCAGATACTCTGCCACTCCCTGCAATGATAAACTTGCTCTCTGGGCTCAGACACACAGAAGGACTACAACAGAATAAATCTGAGTATCATCACATACTGTCCTAACTTCCTGGAATGATGGCACCCAGGTTGTTCATATTTTCTATGTGTAGGTATCATTCCAAACTGCCTTTTTTTGGAGGTAATATTTTTTTCCTTTAAATCAGCATGTCCCCAGTGGCTAAAATTCACCTTTGTAAAAAGATCAGCTGAGCATCCTTGGCAGATCTATTTTGGGACCCTTATTACTCTGTGGGATGTTTACCTGCCACTGCCCATGGAGCTAATAATGAATTAAAACCTGGATTTTGCTTCATCCTTATCAATAAATACCTGAAAGCATTCAATACCAGCACTGAAAAGTCAGCATTTGCTATAGGCACCGCGTGTATTTGCTCCCTGGCACACAGAGATTTGAGAGTCTGCAAAATGCCCCTGGTAGCTCTTGTGGCTACCACTTCAGCCACCAATGGGGTGACATTCCCTCAGTCCCTTTTGAATTCAGCCACATGTCTTCATAATTCTCAAATACCATACAGATGACATTTGTTACCAGTATGTGCCCATAGGAGCACACACTTACCTACACATATGCATTTAAATATAAAATAACCATGAAATTCTTTTATTTTGGGGGAAATCTCACATTCATAACAATTATCCTGACATTCTTGAGTCATTGTGCACCCTTTGCAATAGTAATAAAAAGCAGCACTTAATCTGGAAAAGAAGAACGTGAATATTCACCAAGCCAGATCCTGAGTCACAGCATGAACATACACGCACCATCACCCAAAACACGTGCCCTTTTTCAGGGAAATGGTAGCAATTCATCTATCACTTAAGGCAAATTTCTTCATCAGGCAAGAAACCGTTTGATGTTGCATTTGTAGCTGTCTTTTCACTCCAGTTCTCTGTTTCCTCTGAAATCTGGCCAATTTGGTAATATCTCATTTTTTTCAAGGAAGAAACTGGGATTATTAAGCAGCCACACGGGGCACACCCTGCACCAAACGCCACACGTGGTCCAGACAGAATCTCCCCTCAGCTTTGCATATACATCCTGGGTACAGGCAGCTCAACTCATAGACTTCAAAGCTCATCCAGCTTCAACCCCTGCCACGGGCAGGGACACCTTCCACTGGAGCAGCTTGCTCCAAGCCCCTGTGTCCAACCTGGCCTTGAAC
>JANHGB010009249.1:0-50589 GCA_026283785.1 Coracopsis vasa
ACTGTGAGGGTGGTGAGGCACTGGAATGGGTTGCCCAAGGAAGCTGTGAATGCTCCATCCCTGGCGGTGTTCAAGGCAAGGTTGGACAGAGCCTTGGGTGGCATGGTTTAGTGTGAGGTGTCCCTGCCCATGGCAGGGAGGTTGGAACTAGACGATCTTAAGGTCCTTTCCAACCCTAATTATTCTATGATTCTATGATTCTATGATTTGTTGTCACAATATACAATACAATTGTGACTGCACAGCCATGGACCTCTCAATCTGGTCTGCACACACCAAGTGTGCATCAGTTGAAGTCAATGCTCAACTTCAAGAACTGCAGCAAGGTCCCTGTGGTTGGGCTGCAGACTCTTTCAGAATACCTGAAATGCAGCCTTTGCCATAATATAGTCCCAGATCTAGATAATTGTGCAAGTGAACTCTTGCACAAGGCAGTGGTTAGAGAAGATTCTTATGCTGTATAAAGTTGCTGTATCTAGTCAGAAAGACCAAGTGACTGTGAATTTTGAAGTAATTGCTGGCATAGGAGTGTATTTTGCTGTTTTATATAGCTGTGACATGAAATACTACATTAAATGAGAAATAAAGAATATTTCTTCATAGATAAGTTGCCTTTTAAACCATAGTTCATCAGAGACCTGAAATACTACAAAAAAAGCCCTAGCAGAATTGTAACCTAGAATAGCAAAAGAGCACTTTGCCACATTACTCGTTTTTATGCAAAATAAACTGTGATTGTACTATGATGTAACTATGTCCTGGGTTCAGCAGTAGTAGTCATTTTTCTCCTTCTTAGTAGCTGGTGCAGTGCTGTGTTTTTGACACAGTGGTTTTGACACAGTCTTGACACACTGGGTGCATTCCCAGTGTGATCATCACCTCTATACTTTGGAAGGAAGCAGAGACAACACCTGACCCAAACTAGCCAAAGAGGTATTCCGTATCACAGCACATCGTGTCTAGTATATAAACTGGGGACAGTTACCCGGAAGGGAGATCACTACTTGGGTCAGGCTGGGTATCTGTTGGCAGGTGGTGAGCAGTTGTATTCTCTTCCCTTGTTATTTCCCCTATCATTATAATTATTGGTGGTGGCAGTAGTGGTTTTGTGTTATACCTTAGTTACTGGACTGGTCTTATCTCAACCCATGGGAGTTACATTCTTTCGATTCTCCTCCCGGTCCCTTTGGGAGCAGGGGAGGAAAGGGGGGGAAGTGAGCGAGCGGCTGTGTGGTTTTGGGTTGCTGGCTGAGTTTAAACCACGACAAATTACTATTGGAGTTTAATCACTTTTAGCACAAATAACAGCGAAGAAGCAGTGATACTGGCTGTAAGATATATCTGTCTACAGCAGCAGTCAGAGACAAATGCTTGGAGTATCAAATAAACAAATTTTACTGACAGTCTGGATGTTAGCATGTTGAAACCAATGTAATTGCAACTGCACTCTGCTATCCATGTCAGCACAAAACCATAATAATGTGATTCTTGATTTTGTGTTTATATATACTTCATGGAGCACCACAATTCATCTCACCCAACCTTATCTGTCTAAAGACTGGATATTTACTTGAAGACACTCCTTAAATCTCTTATAACCAATCCAGTTTTCTTAGATTTCTACTGCAAGACAGTATGAATGAGCTTCTTGTCTTTCCTTTGGGTACAGAGAAAGGCTAAAAAATGGCTTAGATTAGATACCTAAATAAAGTTAGGAGAAATTATAGCATTTTGTAGGCTAAATCTTTTATTTGATCATGCATATAATGTCTCTGAAGTAAAACATTACTCTCTTTTGTTTGGGTGGTTTGATTTTTTGTTTGTTTCTTTCTTCCTTTTTGCTTTGTTTTGGTGGTGTTGCTTTTTTGGTGTTGTGTGGTATCTAATCATGTGACAATGGGAACTGGATAAAGCACAAAACTAAACCTCAAACCATTCCATTTCAAGGACTTATTCTCAATAAAACAAATCCAGCACTTAATGCTAAAGGACCTTACAAAATTTACCATCTTTATTATCCTTTGGACATCAGAATATGCAGCAGAAGTACAAACTGCTGGATTTGGGGAAACTGAGCAAAACAAAGCTTCACTGAACACTCACAAAAATTGTCCCGATGTAAAGACTGATCTAGTTTCTAGTCAAAAATCTGTTCAGCTCCAATTGAAATGGTATCTTCTCACTAATATTGAAAAATAAGAGCAGGATCTTGGAAAACATGAAGGTTGATTTTGAATAAAATTAATTACCCAAGGTCACTTACAAAGTCAGTCACTGACTTGAGAACTGAAACTTGATACCATCTTCCTTCTTCACTTGAGCATGTAAGACTAAATGAACAAGGATTTAGAAAATACAGCAAGAGACATATATTCCATTGATAAGAAACTTGCAAAGTATTTTTATGAATATGAATAAATAAGTATATATGTAACTAAGTACTAATACATATAAAGTTTATATGCCCTTCATGTAAACTTAAATGTATACGTCCCACACATTACTTTTAAAGGATTACAAAATATGTAGTATAAAAGCTACAATGGCAATTACTTGTGCTACACTTTTACTGTAAATTGAAGTGTGCACCTCAGGAGTGACTCCCCTGCTTTCAGTGGCACCTAGTTTGTGTTCAGCAGCTGGCAGGCACACTCATCAAGATTGGAATTTGAGAGTAAGAAGAAGCTACAACCTCTATAAGTGTTTGTTAGAAAAAGGATTTCAGATTTTTTGCTGAGATGACTACAACTGAAAAAATCCTCAACACCTAAGAACTTACTTGAAGGCATAAAGTTTCTCTTAGCCAAACTGGAATGTGCATTTTTACCTGTAATAAAGATTTATGAGATGGATTGCTGTTGACTAAGCCATCATATTTACAAACCAATGTTGCAATATAACCAGCTAACAGTAAACTCCCATATTTACTGAATCACAGTGTTGACTCTGTTACCCTTGATGACTCAAAACTGCTGCTGTTGCCAAAGTGTTGCCAAAGACTTTGCCTTTTAGAATTTTTCAAAGATGCCTTGGAAATTTGTCTCGGTATCTGGGGTATTTCATTAGGGATATTATTGGATAATTTTGCCAACTGATGACTTTTAAGCATCTAAATCCAGCCATTCTGTAATTTTAAACCCAGAATTTCTGAAAATATTATTTCCCACTGTAGCTGAGCTGCAGTGTTACATGACTTGCAGCTTACAGTGACAGAGATCAGTGGAAAAAAAACCCAAACTGTTTCCAAGTTAGTCATGTAAACAGTTGCATTTATAAAATCTCTGTCACAGAGAACTGAAATGCAGTACTATAAGGACTACTGCAGACTATATCTAATCATCCTAGAATGAAGCTGAGGATAAAGATGTCTTCTTCATACACATCAATAGACCTCTCTACATTTCCTCATTGTAGAGAAGAGGAAAATACAGAATCTCAGAGCACAGACACAAAGAGCTTTCCAAACAATATCATCCCCACAGGGAATTTTGCCAACGGACAAAAAAGATCTATAGAATATGAACTTTAACCACAATTACAAATTTCAAAGAGAAAAAAAAAATAATTTTAACCTATGTATTAAATTATTGTTTTCATCAATATATGCACTTATAATTTCACGACAATATTTTTTGATGTTGCATGTTGACTGTTACACTGAAGTGTTCTTCAGCCTGTGGATCTTGTTTCTTAAAATATTCCACATGCTGAATGGTCTTTACACTATTTGTCTGCCCTGTCACAAACTGTTAAGCAATCTTTAAAGAATCTTTAGCCTGCTTATTTTTTAATTGTCTCTGCATCCTCAGGGTTGTCCTTCCCCAAAAGTAATCTAAGATTTCACGGCACTTCAGTGAGCATCTTTAAAAGAAAGACAAAAGGAGGTCTTTCTTCACTTCCCTTCATTGCCTCTGTGTAGCATTGCAGCAATCTTTATCAGGCACAGAATGCCAGCAAGTTTTGCACATGGACAGGAAGTAATTTAGCATTATGTCATAAGCCTGAAACTTTCCTGCTTTTGTCCTTTTTTTTGAACTGTTTACTGATAAACCAAAGGATACATTATGTATTCAATGGGTGTGCATTGGCTTAAACAAAACTACACACACAACTGTCCTACTCAACACAGAATTTAAACATTTTTTCTTTTTTCTTTTTTTTTAAAAAATTTGTAGCTGCACAGCAATTATTTCAGGAATCATATCATAGTCCATTTTCATCAATACTATTTTTACCATTTCTAATTTCCTGGGAACACATTTAGCTATAGCATGTGACTCACCCAAACCAGGCATTTCTGGAAATAAGAAAAAGTGTACATACAACCAGAGACAAAGTGCATAAACTGCTTTGAAGACAGCCTTGTTTTGCATATTCCATTTGATCTCTCATCTGGCTTGGGAGCCAAAATTATTCTAGCCAGGCTGTATAAGTGTGAAGCAACTTATTGTATAATTAAACCAGGCTAGGCTGAATCCTAGTCAAAAGTCACACCAAACAAAATTTTATCTACTGCAACAACTGACCTACTACTCCAAGAATGTGTGGAAGAGAGCATAAAAACTACAACAGTCATCCAAGGGGACTCTAACTGCTGAAAATGTCTGGTAGTTCTTGAATATTATTGATGCAGGTGTTTGTCAGAATTAATTTAACATTATTATGAGAATAAGCATAGCCTTCCTGTAGCATCAGACAAGTGGTTTCAGTAAAAGTTCCAAGATTATTCTTTTGAACAGAAAAAAAAATAAAGCCTTCCTTTCAGCTTAAAGTCATGTTAACACTCATGTTCAGAGTTCTTGAATCTCAAAATTATCCAAATCACAACTTGGAACTCAAAGTGGTTCTGAGCTTTATAAACAATGCACATTTTAGCAAGAAATTCTTCTTATCATGTTGTCAACATTTCCTGGTTTTCTTTCCTTCACAGCTGTCTTCATAGCAAAATAAACAACATTGAGGGCAGAGGTAATTTTCTTCTCTATTCTGGCCATTCAATTAGTAGCAAAAGATAAATATGTAAAGGAGGGGAAGCTGCTGATAGGCCTTGGAAAATTCTGTTTCATTGGCAAAGAATATCTTCACTCAACCTACCTTTTCTTGCTTCTGGCAGAAAAGACAGTCACATTCAAAGCAATACTGGCGCATCAGCTGCTTTCGGCGTTCACTGGTGGGCATCAGCGATTCAATATAACTGATGGTGAGCTGTATGCAGTACATACAAAACCAGAGTTGGTATACTTTACAAAAATTCCATACTCAATGTATGTATAGCTAAGGTAACATTTCTGGATACAACATTTTTCCAGCACAAAATAAAATTTTATCTTAACAGATGATTTCCCAGAAGAAATTGACTACTTTTACAAAAGGAAAAAAAAAAAGGCCAAAAATAATTTCCATGAAGAAACACTTTTTAGCATTTCAACATAAATATTTTTTGCAATATGAATGGCCCAAATTATCACTATTTCATTTTTTCATCCTAATTTGGAATAAAAAGGAAAAAAAAGAGAGACAGGAGAGAGAATCAGCTCAGTATCTGAATTCCCTGTGCATGAAATCTTTTTCTATCTAGCTCCAAAGCTCAATATGTATTGAGCACTGGTGTTATAGAATGTTCAGCTATCTCCAAAAATTTCAGGGAAATCTCAGGGAAGCCTCTACTTTCTTACAAATATATGTTTGAGCTTGAGGAAAGCTTCTCTTATGTCATACCCGTCCTCAGTTTGTCTGTGATGTCTCCTTTGTGACCAAAGAAGCACAAAAGCACTGCAGTTAAAGTTGTTGAAACTACTGACAAGAAAAAACATTAAAATGATAAAAGAAAATGGTTACATCTGTGCCGTTTTCAACTCCCCACACTGTACAGAGTGAATTCCAATTAACTGGAGAGAAGTCTGCAGCTTATTCACTTTGACGCCTGCCAGAAGGAATTTTACAGGGCTAACTATTTGTAGAGTTCTTCAAATGTCTGAAGTGCTGCACAGGCACAAACTAACGATAAGGGAAAGAATATAACACAATAACAGTCCAACTCAGATCAGCATTTAGTATTACATGCTATTGAGTGATTACACTCAACACACTTTGAAACACTCCAGAGAGGTCAAAGCTAAAAAAAAAAATCAGGTCACATTATTTCATCCTCAGCCTAGACACTTCAACTAACTGGGAGAATTTTCACATGGCTCTCAGTTAAATCATGAGAGTCCACTCAAAGAAATTACAGGAAAACCTAACCAATTTGTAGTAATGGCTCTGAAATTCATTGTCAGAACCTGCCTTCTGCAAATTAGTGAGCATTCTAATTAAATGAGCAATTAACAAGCAGCTAAAACAATGCCTGATTTTTTTTCACTTATTACTACAGCGTAATTTGATTACATATTGAAGGACGACTGTATTAAAAGAATGCTACTGAGATGGCAAGGTCAAGCATTTAAAATGATCATAAGCAGAAAGCCTGTGGAAAAACATAAATACGGTCTCATAATTGAAGATTAATAGTATAATTAATGACAGAGACAAATTAGAGTTCCACAGACACTCAAAAAAAAGAAAGTGTGAGAACTTTGTTATGTTTTGCATTCTATATAATTTTGTTCTGCCCCAGCTTATTTGTGTCTGACCCAAGAGGGAATTAGTTTCACCATTGCTGGTTTACAGCAGAACAGTCCATACTAATCACTTATACATGAAACGTAGGCTTCTCTCTGAGCTTTCTGCAGTGAATGGATAGAAATAGTTTTGCCTGTTTCTTTTCCACTCTTTTCTCCCAAGCTTGGTCTCTTCTGTCCCATTCTCTCCAAAATGTCTCTCTTCTCCACCCCTGGATGTGAGCATCATTTTCCAGTCTTACTCTCCACACCTGGTTGTCTAAAACTGGTTTCCAGCCCTCAGTTCTAGCATTTTAGATAGCTGTTCTTGGTACAATGGGCTGATTTCATCATCCTGCCAAACCCAGACTGGCCCTTCTCCCTCCCCTCTGTTCCTCCTCTTACACCTTTTCATCACATTTGATCACCAGCACTTACTCCCCCAAATGAACAGTCCTTGTTACCCTCCCCTGGTTTTGAAATCATCTTCAGTGACCCTACTAACTTTGTCCTTGTTTCTTTTCCCAGCTGGTCCTACTCTGCATCCTCCCTGGTATGGTATCTCTCTCCCTTCCTTCCCACAAAGCAGTTCCCAGTCAAGCTGTAGTCCTAACCTCATCCTTTAGCCATTCCTAGCCAAATTTCCTTCATCCATCACAAGTCTCTACTCATGTCTCCTTGCAATTTGCATGTGTTTGCTGTCAAAATCATTCCACACATAGGCTTTTTCCCCTGTCTCTCATCCTCTGCATAAACATTATTGGTTCCTATGGGTTCTGACCCATGTCCCACTGAGATTTAGGTTCAGGTGTCATCCAAAAGTAAAAGGGATTTAACCAAATTCAGGCACAGAGCAAGACAGTAGGAATTTTCTGGGAAAAATCATTTATGTGAGATTAGTCTAGTCTTTGCCAAAATACTTAAGACAATGGTTTAAACCTTATCATTACTGTTGAAACCATCATTAAATAGGGTTCAGTTCTAATACTGCAAAAACAAACACATAGCCAGCATTGAACATGCTTTATTTACCTTCACCCTAGAGGGTGAAGATAAATATCCCTTTATATTCTTTATACTAACTTTTTTTTCCATTTTTGGCCTTTTTCATTTTTTCTCCCATATTGCAGAAACCTTGGAAGTAGGAACAAGTTTGAAAACAGAATTTTTTTTTTTCAGAGGTTACTGATCAGTTGTAGGTACAAATAGTTGTGTAACAACCTGCTCTGGATTACAGCATATGACTGGGCAGAAAGCAAAGAAGAGACTTCATTACCGTGACACCTTCTTTTACTGTTCTAACAACACAGGGTTTTGCTTGCTGTCAGAGGCCCAAGTCCAAATTCCCAATCCTGCCAGCAGAAATCCGTAAGTGAAAAACTGCTTGTAGCTGGCAGACTGAGTGGGAAAATGTAATTAGAATATTTAGAAACATGACCAACTTAACAGTGACTATCATTTAATCGTTTAAACATAAAAATTCTGTATTCAAGTTTCTCTCCTACACTTGTTTTAATTTTGGATCCCTTCATTTGATGCAAGGCTCATTTAACTTGTACGTATTTAGGAAATATGTCCATTTATCAAAGGTTGTCTTAATGGTATTTGCATGTGGGATGTATGGTATTAATTAAAACATTATTTCAGCTGACCACAGCTTGCCTCTTTATTGCATTGCTTATAAAGAATGCAGTAAATCTTTTCCCTCGAACTCGAGAATATACATTAAATAACATTTATGAAGGCAAGGAATTATTTAACAGCTGTGAGACTTACTGACTCTCAAGATTTTCTCCTTAGAAATGCAGCATTGTCTGAGCCCTGCTTCTTGCTCTTCTAATTCTTTAACCATGGTTATGGTGGTTAGTTCCTCATGTTCCTCATCTGCCAAATGAGGTGGGCACAATTTTTCAGTACTGCCATGCTGCGGTGGACTTAATTTATATTTTTTTGTAGCAGACTATAAACTACAAAATTTATAGACAGAGGATTCTGTAGAAATTTGAAGTAAATTATTTTAATGCAAATGGCAGGGTAAAAAAGTGAGTCTTCTTGGTTTTACAGTCATGGGTCTCAGGGTTTTTGGGAGGGCTGTGTACAAATATCTATTCCTGAGACAGGGTTATGTAAGTGAACAGTCTGTGCTCTTTCTGTTTTAGCATATATGATCTAAATGCCTTCTAACTCAAGGAAAAAATTGGTTTTAAGAAATGTAATGTGACAAAATGTAATGTGTCAAACATACAGAGATATAAAACTTCTCATAGAATTATAACAACTGAAATATTACATACCTTGGTTGAAATCTATCATGAAGACAGACAATTTCTGGCAATTTGAAACTATTATTTTTATTAAGTATTAAATTTTAAAATTACTTGTTCTGTAAGAGTGTGGTTGGTTATCTGACTTTATCTGACTTTCTGCAGAAAGATTCATAACTGAACTCTGAAGCTGATGGGAATCCATGGACCCATTTTGGAGCAGAACTGGTTATCAGCTAATACACATCCTGCCTCTCAGCAGGACTAAGCATAGAATCATAGAATTGTTAAGGTTGGAAAGGACCTTAAGGTCATCTAGTTCCAACCCCCCTACCACGGGCAGGGACACCTCACACTAAACCATGTCACCCAAGGCTCTGTCCAACCTGGCCTTGAGCACCAATTTGAACTATGCAGTGAGCTAACCACAGCTATGCAACTTCTGATTTGAGAAGAGGCAAAAAGAGTCTGAAAAACACCAGGTAGAGAGAGTAATTAATGAAAAGTCAACTGAAATTATAGCACACATTTTGATGTTGTTTAATGTGGTTACTTAAGGGTAAGGAAATAATGAAGACTGCTTCAGAGCAGGCTGCTTGTCTTTGTGAGAAAGTAAATTAGCTGATAGACTACCTTATCACTGAAGGTGTCTTTGTGATCCCTAGATGAATAATTTTTGCCTTATAATCCTTCCCCATATCTTACCTTTCTTTGCAGTACTTACATTCCGTTAGGGGGGTTGGAACTAGATGATCTTAATGTCCTTTCCAACCCTAACCATTCTATGATTCTATGATTATTGTAAAGAATAAAGTGCAAAAAGAGGAAATCTTTGTATGTTGTCAAAGTAAAATCACCTAAAGTTAGAAAAGCTGCGATAGTCAGCACTACAACTAACATTATCTTGAGGAGGTAACAGGTGTTGTAAGTAGCTGCTAGAAGTAAGTTTCAGAAAATACTGTAGTCTTTTAAGTGGAGATAAACAGAATAAAATCCCCACAAAAATCTATTATTTCTTTCTTCCTGCTAATAAATTCAATTATACTAAAAGAGCCAGTATACAGTCTAGAGTGTTAGGAGACCCTTTCTAGCCACCTCAACCTCCACTCTATGCATGTGGATCAACAGTTGTTCTTAAGCTTGTCCTCCTTTTATTTCTTCTGTCCTCTCTACTGCTTCCTATTTCATTCCCATTATGCTAGTTGCAGGATAGAAAACTCTTAAATTTAGTGATGATCTTTACCAACTGGTCAAGCACTAGAATTTGGGGTATTAGCATAGACCCATGGGACCTTATAAGAATTATAACAGAGCCAAGCAAGGATGGATAAAGAAAAACAGAAAGGTTACCATGCCTGGAGAAAGTTACCTATTAGAGCTAAATTTGGACATTAAAAATTCTACATGTAATGACAATTAGAAATGTCATTTAAACAGGCAAATAAGTTTTATAATGGTAGAAGTTAAAGCTGATATTTTGAACACCAACTAAAACATTCATTGGTAAAAGCCAATGAGAATGTAGTGTATTTTTGTTTAAAATGGTAACTTTCTGCCCTCAGAGAGCTTGTAATTCCATAGAAACACATTAGTATAAAGCTCAAATAATATACCTAAAGATAAATCTGCATTTTTGGCTTCCAAAGCAAAACTTAAGATCAGCCACTTCTCCATCTTGCCAACTCTCAGTGTTTTATTATGATTCCTGCAATACACTTTGTTTTCTTAAAGCTTCAACTTGGAAAAGCATGCAATTATGTATGAATCCCTTCTTTCAATGTCTACAAAAAACTGATGTTAATGCCTCATGATTTCCTAGTGCTTCAGGACTGGCAACATTTTCTGCCACAAAGGCCTAGATGGCTAAAACTTCTGCATATGACTTTAGAAATGATTAGTTTTCCAAATGCAAAGCACCATCAAATTTAGCACTTTCATTCTGTAAGGATTCAGGCAAACATTTTCTGTCTTGGGAGTCTTGGATTTTCTACAGCCTGAGATACATTTTGGCCTTAGGATTGGAACGAATTTCAAAGCCCAAACCAAAGTCAATTAAAAACCACTAAATGCCACATGCCTTCCTGTCAAAAACATGCAAAGCCAACAATATCTGCCTAGACATGAGACTAAAACTGAACTGAAAAAACTTGCATTCTAGACATAAAAACTTTGAGGTTCTCAATCTTGCATGTTTTTTACCACTGACTTGATAAATATAATTACTGTGTATATCTTGAGCACTCTAAAGTGTGGTTGGGCATAAATGTAACTCCTGAATACATCTGCATCGCACTTTAATAATATCTCTTTTTCTGGTTTACAACCAAAATCATACTGGTGCCTCCCTCTTTACATAATTGTGAGGTGACCACAATGGCCAGTTACCTCAACACTCTGTGTCTCTGTTTTCCCTGTGATTATAGGTGGTCAACAACTCCTTAACGTGAGTAAATTGTTGTTTCTGACAGAAAGCACTGCAAATGTGCAAAAATATTTTTATTTCTCACTGGCCTAGTGAACACATCATATTGCAGTGGCTGATACTTTCCTGGAAAGGGTCCAGAAGCCCTATCAAGTTTGTTCCTGTATGGACAGTAAAGCCACAGTCCTCTTCTACTAATCCAAGCTTGACTTGCTACTTAGCTTCTCATTTCTCATAAATCTTAGTGCTTATTTACTTCTTTTTAATTATTACATAAGGCATCTCATTCTATTTCAATCTAGTGTAAGTTTGAACAGAATAAGGCAATTTTTCTACTGCTTATAATTATTTCCGTGTTCTTGTTGTCTCATGACTTGAAACAATGTTCATCTTATCACCTCAGAGCACTTGATTTATGCAGAAAACTCAATCAGATTCCTCTCTAACATGTATTTTCTCTCCCATTAGCTCAGATCATGACCTCAGTAACATAAATAAAAACTCACATTGTAACGGGTAATGTAGTTTCTTGTACATAGGTGTGTAAATTCAACACATGGCTATAAAGAAAACCGAGTTCACCCTGCTGCAGGCAAGCAGTAAGGCAATGTGGAAAGAAGTTGTACCAAAGCTACCACGAAGAAAACAAAACGAAAAGCAGTAGCAGTTATGTAAGAAAAAAAGTAATTAGGTGTTGAAAAGAATATTAACTGCTGACTTGTACATAACCTCATAATAATTTTCACTTCCTTCCTCCTCCCATAACAGATCTAAATTAATATCATTTTGTATCTTTACTTTCTCACTTATGCCCATTTTTTCTTAGACACATCCTTATTCAAAGAAGCATGTACTTCAGACTGGCACTTTTATTTCCAGGTAAGTCAAGAGGGCACCTGTTTTAACACAGCGTGTATATATGTATTTATATATAAAATCTTAACATGTTTCTTAAGGCAAGTTTTCCTTTCAGTACCAAAACCAGAAGCAATATACACAACAAAGACACCAGAACATGAGCTCATTAGAAAATTCTGACTTTACTTTACTGCCTCATTGGAGGCAAAGATTTTTAGGAAATATAATATGCCCACACAACGTGCAGTCATTTTAAAGCCTGTATTCACACACAACTGGTCCTAGCTGCCCTGTTTTATAACTTGTATTTATTTCCTGATTGCCTTGCAAATGACTTGTAACTTACACCATATCTGTTTCACCACTGATTTTAAACTAGAGACTTCTATGGGTTACAGACTACTAACATTAAGTCAAAAATTGGGTCACAGCTTCACAGCCAGAGCTCATTCTGCATGGTGGTCATGCCTGCAAGGGAATTCTACCTCACTGCTCACTCCAGAACCACCCAGGGCCACCTGAGGGTCCCTCCCACTCTGTAAAAGCTGCTTGTTAGAAAGAATTGCTTTCTGATATTTATCTAGAAAAACATATCCACATACAGAAAAATAGGATAGCTTCAGAATTTAGAACTCTAATAATTAACCCAAATGAAATGGGAAATTTAATGGGAAGACATTAAATTCTACTGTATTTTAAAATAAAAACCCCATCTGGTTGAATTGGGAAGCCAAGAAGAAAGTTATGGTATATGGATAAAATGGAAGAAAGGTATCTAAAATTTGGCTTGAACAAGAATGCCAGACTAAAAGATGTCTACAATCAAGAGCTCCACAAAAGTATATTGCATCCTAAAAGATTTCTCTTGGCAAAAAGGTAAGTATGCAAAAGCATTTCTGTTATTTTCCCACAATTTTTTTCCTAAAAAAGTATTTTCCCATTTACTTATTTTGATGCCTACTCTCTCAGAGAAAGGATACATTGAAAAAGAAAATAATAGGGAGGAAAAGAGATTACAACTTCTAAATTTGAACACGTATGCCCTCGATCTTCCCAAAGTTTGCAGCAGAGGTGTGAGCCATATTTACATTAGGTCATGATTTTGAAATGACCAACAGCTAGGACTGCATAGGTCACTAGTGCATGTAAAGTTACATATATAAACATGTCTTTGCAGGCCTTACTAATCAAATTCATTATTGCATTGCTGCAAAAGACATTTACTTTGAAATGCTTACCCAGCCAGAAATAATTATTTTCAAACTAGTACAAATGCTGTCTTAAAAACGAAGCTGGGAATACCTTAGACCAAAGCAGAAATCTTTTAAAAGGGATATTTTGAAGTCTTTTCTAATGAAATCTGCAAGAAAACAAAACTTGTCTTGCTACTTTCACTGTCAATGAAAGGTTTACTACAACAGTATGGTTGCAGCCTGACAAATGCTTATTGTTGCAACGACTTAGTGAACACTGCATTCCACCCAGAAATATCATTAAGTGTTTCCATCAGTGTAAAGACATTCAAATACAAACAAAATGAAGTGCCTAGAGGAGGAAAGTAGGAACAAGAATTTATCAAGACAGCTAGTGATTTATGAGAAGTAATGATTATGGGGCCCAGGCAGTGTGAAGAGATGATTCTATTTATCATTTTCCCCCTGATAGCTATGTGCTAGGAAGTGGCATCAATATATCATCAAAATATTAAGCTGGTGGCCCTGCAGTCTGGATTTTATTTAGGGAGACGTCATCGTTGCAGGTGTCTGTGACGGAAGGGAGGACAAGTTAATTACCTCTTCACCAATCTGGATCTCTTGGACAGAGCGAAGTAAAAGCTGGTATCCTTCAAAAACGATCACGCAGTTTGGGTCACAGCTGTGGTTCAGTAAAGACATGCTATGAGGGGTGGTAGAGGGGAAGAGAGAGAGAGAAAAAACTTTACAGAGGAGCCTCCACTGCCCTTCCCCTTTAGTAATTTTCAAGTAGCCAACATGATTACATCTGAAGTATCAAGCAATTAAGTTATGAAACAAATGAAATCCTTGGTAAATGAGCTGCTCGCGGTTAGCGGGGAAAATTAATACTTAGAAGATTTATATTCATTGCTAATAGGAGCCATGCCTGGGTGTCTTCATGTGTTTCTGCCAGGGTGGGAGGGGATGATGGCCTGATTCAGGGGAGAGGGCAAAGCAGGCAAGCAGGGAACAAGGCAACCTGGACAGTTCAGAGCAAAAGGTTAATAACCTGGAACCACATTTTATTTCTGCTACTTCTGCTCGGTTTCATACTAACCTTATCAGTTACCCTGACTGTCAGTGGAACTGCAGCTCAAAGGGGCCAGCAATCAACCAATATTTCCTATCAGGTAGAAAATGGAGTATACTGTGTCCCAAAACCAAAGGACTTGGTGTATAGAGTTAAAAGAAGAGATACAGCCATTGCTGCTGTTTTATGCATATTTTGGTTCAGCCTCTGTTCTTGTGGTGTGTGACAGCTGAAAGCAGCACAGCTCATTGCACAGCTGCTGCCACTCCCAAGAGACACACACGCTGCTGGATCTCCTGACACAGGTATGCCCTTGCCTCTTTTTTGAAGGAGATTGTTAAGACAACATCCACTATATGCTTTTGAGTCCCATGTTTCATTAGCTGAGAAACAACTGACTTTGCCTGGCCAACATCAGTCCCACAGGGATTGACCCATTGAAACAAAAATTCTCGCATCGTCAGGCTGAAAGAACACTTGGCTTATCCAGCTTGGCTGCCTTTATTTGCTTTCCTTGTCTGCCTAACTCAGCGACTCAAAATCCCAAATATTGTTGGCAAAACAGAGGACGTTGACAAGGGGCAGAGTCCCGCACCAGACCATGTTTATTCAGTTTTGGACTCTTAAAGGAGGCATCAACAGGAGCATGACTCTTCTGATATCTTTCTGGCCTAATAAAATATCTGTGGTTAATGTCCACACGAAGCCAGTAATGTACACTGGGAGAGAGTGTCTATTTAACTTATTGTGAGATCACTGGGCGTACTCCCAAACCTGGTGGCAAGGTGATGCAGAGGAGGACCACAGGATTTTATCTATTTTAAAATAGGCTGGGATACTGAAGCTATCAAGCCATGCAACAATGTACAACCTCTTGAAGAGACTAAACAAAGCACTTTCAATCAAATTTAACCTCTGGGAAACACTAGTGGGTTTGATGACAACTTCATCTGGAAGCATATGAATTCATCTGGAAGGCCATTTGCCTAGGATTGGGGAACTACAGGTTTAAGTTCACAATTTTCCCAGCTTAGAGTGATTTTCTACAGCAAAACTTGAACTGCTCCGAACTGACTTGGGAAAGAGTCTATGGCATGCGTTGGCAATGCATTATCACACAACACAGATAGTCACTTTCTTTGCACTCAGGGTTTTTTTTTTCAAGCAAAAGAAAACATTTCACTAATAATATTTCTCCAAAGTAATATTCCATTTTTCCCAAGTATGTGAAAGGGTTTGTTTCCATTCCACTTGCAAATCAAATAACTTTTCTGTACTTTTCATAACACTGATTCCCATGTCCTCCTAACCACCTTTCCCTTATCTTTACCATAACATAGGCCTCAAGATATTAAGTGTCCTTAGTCAAATCTTAGATGTGTGACATTAGTAGAAAAAGCAACAACACTGACAGTCACACTGAGATATTGACAGTATAGTTCAACTGTGCATTATGAAAAAACTGAGATGGTAAACCACAATTTTAAATTATACACAGTAATTTTTCACATTAACAATTAGAGGTAACAAATGCTATGAAGGAAAAACCTTCCCCGGGATGTACTTCTTAAATAATACACACAAAAATAATAATACGAAATTCAAATATTAACAGCCATCTCTCAAGAGGCTTAGCTTTTCACCTTACTGGTGTCTTAGTTATGGTAATTTACTAATAAATGTGTTCAATCTTTATTTTAATTGCCAGTTCAGAAGGCTCTCAGCTGCAAAATATCTGCATTATAAAGCAATGCTGAATGCGTTTTCATTTACTAGTCCCAGTCACGCATTTTTTATGTCAGCATTTATTCTTACTTAGAAAAGACTTCCACCTCCATGAAAATAAAATATAAAGATGCATTTTACTTAAACTGTTTTAACTCTGTAATTGAGACTATTAAGACTGTTTTCAGCTTGATAATATTTTTTATCTTCCTTTAATTTATTCACATTTCCCAGTTTCTCATTTAGAAATGTTACCTGCTGCTTTGATGGCCCTTACAGCTACTTACGAAAAAAGGAAAAAAAAAAACCCTAACATAGATTTTGCCTGTGAATGAAACAGTGTCCACAGTACCTGGGATACAGGCCAACACCAACATCCTGCATCTCTCCATTACTGATGGTGAAACAGTTACAGGTCACCTGTAAAAACAAGGAAAAAAATCCAGGATTACCAGAATCATTTGAAAACCCCATACTCAAGTGAAAAAAACTTTCAAAATAAATTGAAGGGGCAATTGGTAATTGGATGGGAAACATTCAAACCCAACACTAGTGCTCTTTCATTTTAGAGCAACCACATCTGGGACACACTCTCCTGTAAAACTGCAGTGAATTAAAAGCAGAAATATCAGTATCCTGCAAAAATGTGGGGTTAAACACATGCAGAGGCCCTACCTTCCTGTCCAGAGTGGGGGAAGAAAAGGCACACTACACAGAGCCTGAGGAGCTCAGCACAGAGAAAACCTAGCAGATGACAGTGACTGCTGATAAAAAGAGTGTCAGTTTCCACACAGGAACTCCACTGATGTCAGGCTGTCACAGCACCTTTTAATAAGTATCAGTGGAGCCCAAAGAATATGGGAAGTTTTGAAGTAAATAGCAGCCTTGAATGTGACAACCTGATATGGATATAAATAAACACAAAGACTGTGCAATAGTGTATCTTTCACATTGTGGATATTTTGGTTCACAAGTAAAAGATCCCACAAAAAAGCATGTTGAAATTGCTATTCAAGAGAAATACAACCTTTCATTTAATCTCAAATATTCAGTTTGATAGTATTCTTCATACAAAGCTAAAGTGGTTTTAGAAAAGAGAGAAGAATGGAAGTTGCTTGCAAGTTAATATAACCCTACCCCAAACTATCAGACTTAAGTTTCTTGGTATTTGCCTCCAAGACAGATCAGCACTTTGTAAATGATTGCAAGTATCATTTTCACCAGCATAAACAAGACCCAGGACTCAGTTCCTTATGTATTTTTTACATATTGACTTTTTTTTTTGAGCAGATGATTTTTATTTTATTTTTTAGATAACCTGTTGGTCACTTATCAATAACATGATAATAATATATTTTATGTGGAGAAACACTGCATGATACTTCATATATCAGAAAAGTCCCAGGTCTCTTCTGCATAACATTAGATTGTTAACATCATTAATTCCTGTTAGAACAGAAAATGACTTAGAGTAGGATTTGGCAGACATGAAAGTTGTAATTTTATCTGCAGAATCATAATAGTGCAGAACAGTAAATGCACACCTCTATTTTAAAGAGGTACACTAAGCAATTCAATAGTATATCTAATCCTCTACGTTGACAAATTATTATTTATGAGATCATTAACCTTAAGGTGAAAATGAAATCCTCTTTCAAAATTTCTCACAAATTCTGACAGCAATGTTAATTTAAATAAATGTACATGCAGACGGGCATGTGTTTTTTTAAATGGTTAGACAATACTTTGATTAGTCTGTTATTTATGTGACCCATTCAAATGTTCCTGATCAATTACCAAAATCATACATCTTTATTATTTCTTTCCTGCTGGCACTGGATATAAAGTGTCAGACAACCTCAGAGCAAAGATTAGTCCATTCAAAGTGGAAATTATCCTGGTTCTAAAAATATTGACTTGATTTTGGTATTTATTGAAGAAATAATGCCTTCCAGGTAAAAGAGAAAGAAAGTAAGCTTATGTGAACCTTAGCGCTCTCCAATGGATTATGAAGTAGCAGAGGTCAAACATCTCTTAGAACTATATGAATCCCTCTTCCTTGCAAATGTCCTATTATTATATAAAATGTTTATATTAACAATATTTAATTTTGACTTCTGTAGTTACAGACTGTTTCACCATTTTCTATTGAAGGCATGTATTCTATTATGTGAAAAATTTTACACACAGAAGTCACAATAGTTTTACTTTTCCTTTTTCTTAAACATGCATTAGCTTTTTATACCGGGATATATATGAACTAAATTGTGAGATGAAAGCATGCTCTGAGATTCAGACACCAGATTTTCAGGTGCTCTGAGGTGTGATTAACCTCTTTGGAGACAATCTTTCCCCTTTTTTAAACTCAGGTATGAAAAAAAGAAAAGAGTGATACACACATAAAGTGCACTACAGATAGTAGTAACCTCTGTTATGGATGCTTTCTGTCCTCAGCAAATGGAGAAATGGAGAGGGAGGAATTGAAACGATGGTAGTGGAGGAAGATCTCGTCATTTAAGGTATAAGAAATTCTGATTTAATGACAACCCTTCATGGACAGTCAGCAACTGGTGACAGGTATCAAATACAAAATCTTCATAGTTTATCAACTGAGGACGGGTTGTTTTTCGTTTTCTTCAAGATTTGTAAAATGTCTAAAAATCTACTGAATCTTCACTTCTATTTACATAAACTTTTAGGAGCTTTTAAATCTCAATTACAGAGTAGTCCTACCACAGGGAGTTCTGAGATTTCAATCCAAAAGTCCACCACAGGAGTTGGTGTTGCAGACCACATCTGAAAAAAATCCATTTTCCTAGCTTCCCAGGATTCACAGATGTAGCTGAAATAAATCTGGAGTATCTAACACTGCTGTAGGAGAGGACAGATAAGCTGCTTGTTCCTGAGGCACTCATATATGGATCAAAACCTACTGGATCTGGAAGTTAACTAATTCCATTTCTAGGGGAAAAAAACCCAAACAAACCAACAAGAGAAAACAAACAATGTCATTGTCATGCACCACGGTATTTCCTTTAGGTTTCACGGTCACCCTGTGTTGTCTTTTTTCTGCTTAACTGACCCACCTTTTCCTTAAACTATAATCAGGTTCTAATTCTGTGTGATCCCAATTTTAAAATAAGAAAGAATAAGTAATTCTCAGCAATCTGGCACTTCAAAAAAATAGGTTCTATCTTACAAATGCATGGCCCTTGTCATCTTAACTCCTGCAGGATCATTAATCTCAGTTACTTAATTTGTGGTGGTGTTCAGCTTGTCCCTTCTGATTCTTCTAAAAACTCCTCTCTATCCAGCTACACAGCACTAAACCTGCATATCCACATTCAGAGACAGAACAGAGTACTCACAAAGGTTGTTACACTCACAGATAAGGGAAAATACCCACATATTTCAAAACTTCAAAGCTGCAAAGATGAATGCCTTGCCATTTCTAACATTTCTGAAATAACACATCTCCCAGCATGAGAACCAAGGTAAAACTCTCAGGGGAGAGCCACAGACTTTTCAGACCTTCACAATGCAAAACTTATTTAGGAATATCCTAGAGCTCTTCCAGGCTTATTATCATAGCCTGACTGGCCATAAAGCTCACTAACAATTTAAAGAATCAATTTTCAGTGTTTGAGTTGGCTCCATGGCAATAAATCCTGCATGTTTATTTAAAAGCAGCAGCTATTTCAAACAACAAACAATATTATATAAACTGATTGAATTAAGTAAAAAGAGTTGCTCTTTTGAGAGACTGCACATTTTAGAGGGGTATCCTGTACTCATTAAGGTAACCTAAGTAGAAGACATAATCTTTCGCAGACTGGTAAACACACAGGGAGTACACCAATTTTACTGACTGGCCATTATTCTCTGGCATACTTTATCAGCAAACAAAAAATACTGCAATCTGTTAAAATTTATTTCCTCTCTGAGTGACACATGAAAACTCTGTAAATTTACCTCATAAGGAGGTCTCTGTTCTCAAGACGTCTGGAGCTACTGTCTGAGCAATCTCTGTCTCTCCCAGATGCACAGTCTAATGGACAGCCATGAAGATTTATTTCGGTGTTTGCATTTTACAGGATATGAAGGCTTCAGTCTGGCAACATAATGAGTTGAATTTGCTTTCAGTTCATGTTGCTTTATGCTATGGGTTTACATTTGAATTAAATAAAACAGACTCAGACACGATAGCAGGACATTCTAGATTTGGAATTTCAGACACTAAGACAATGAAAAATGTCAATAAGGGAGTATGAGTTAAAAAAAACCCAGACTGAATCATTATTGCCTAACACTTGCTGAACAGATAACACCAGGACTAATAATCAATCATTCCATCCTCAATGTGTTCCTGTACGTTCCTGCACGTTCCTGCAACACAGTGAGGCAGCTCCTACAACATATGTAAGAAGTCCTTTACAATAAGGACTACCAAAAGTTATCTTGCACTGATGGGGTCAATGTCATTTTTAGCTTTTACATACAAAGACTTCATCCATCTCTGTAAACCGTATGTCACAGCTGGTGTATTCTAACCAACCACCAGGAAGAAAGCCGTAACTAACACTTTTTTTCCCTAATTTATGAACCCAATATAATGTAAATTAAAGATATTAAAAAGCCTTCATGGATTATTAAGTTTCGCATTCACATCAAAGCTGGCTGGGTACTCCTGGTCACTTGCAAATATCTAATAAAAGATGCAGTAACCAGTTCTCATGTTAATGGGCTTCTCAAGAGACTCAAATATTATGCAGGAGGAAGGGATGGGCAGAAAATACTATGCAAGGGGCACACTAATTCAAATGACGAAGGCATACCCCAGAGACCTTCTAGCACCACTACATCCCACTATAACTTTGCACTGACAGCTCCTTCCCACTCAAGTATGAAGAGATAGCAGGCACAGATGGTTGATAGATTCTAAATCTGCTAATGGTTTCATTTGGCACATGGAGCGCTAGAGCAACAGTGCTAAACACAGCAACAGTGCTAAACTGTAAATGCACAGTATGCCATGGGAGTGACCTGTCAAGCCCCTGTTTTGAGTGCATTTTACTCAGCTGCTTGTAGCCACAGCCCCTGACACCCAGGCTTCCCATGCCGTCAGAGCTTCTTGGTCTGAAACTACAGCTCTGTCAACTGGACAGGGTATTACAGAAGAAGAGAGGAGACAGGACAAGGTGGGAAGGCATCTGCTACCAGAACAGTGCACTGAAAGGAGCCCTGTTACAAGGCACATTTGCAGATAAGACCTTTGAGTCTTGCATATACATGCTTGCATGTTTTACTAAATCAGGAATTATCAATCCAGTTCTACATTGCATTGTACTTGAGATCTATCTATTGGCTTCCACAAGGATCACAAAATCAAAACCAGATGAGAGACATCAGAAGGATCAAAATAAACTAAGGAAAAGAATGATTCTTTGATGTTTTCTTCCAGACAAAAATCAAAACACCTTAGTATGGCTTTGGGAAAGCTTTGTCTTATTTGGATTTTCAGACTAAGGAAAGGTGACTAGTACTTAACTGTTTGTGACAAGTGCTCAGAAGCCAAATTTTGCTGCAATACCACAAAATTTGGAGAAGTTATATTTCTTTCACACCATGATTGAAGTCACAAATACTTTCTTTTCCTTCAAGAACAATTGTCCTACTAATCTTCTGTGACAAAATGTCAATGTTTTTGCTGAATTAGAGACTACCATTACTTCAGAGCCAGTTACAGCAAAGATGTGTGTTTCCAACTGTTAGATCTTCATCTTATGTCTTTGGAGATCTTTCTTCACATCAACTATCAATATTTCAGGCCTTTTTTCCTACCCTAGCACGTAAGTTTCTGTCAAGCATGCAGAACACAGGTAGGTATCCATTGCAAAGGGCTGTCACCACCTACAAAGTAGCAGACCAGAAATTTGGCCTGACATTAACAGATGATTTAAAGTTAAGTGTGCTTCAGGCACCCCGCTTTAGTAGTCAGTCAAGTGGTGCAATTTTGATTGGAATGGAATGAAAATAGGTCACGGCAAATTACCTCCTCTTGTCTTAACCTCAAACATACTTCTCCTATCTTTCAAATAAAAATATTTAGCCATGCAGGTAAATATATTTGATTATCAAGAATTTCAAAGCCATCATCACCAGGACAAATGTTATGTTTGCTACAGGCACTTTTTCTTTTTTAAGAGTATGCAAGGTGTAGTCATAAACATGAGACTTGAAAAGGTAAAGCCTGAAACATGCAAAAATATTGTACTCTTTGGGCAACATGAAATAACTTGAAGTTTTGTAGGGCTCCCATTAAAAATTTTGTGCAACCTGTCCTAACCTTTCCACAAATTTCTCCTCTGACAACAGTCCGCAAGTCTCATGTTCCCTTTGGTGAAATTCTAGCTTTTACCCAGCTCTGCAAGTGTTATTATTCCTGCTTTTTGGAACAGAACTGAAATGGATCTATTTCTGGAGCAGAACTGGAGAGAGAGAGCTGCAAAGCCACTAATGGATCACATTACAGTATGCTTGCAGCATTTGGCATTATTAGTTGGAGTGGAGCAGAGGCATGACATCCTTCTCTTCATCCTCATTTTCCTACTGGTAACTCCACTCCTGTGAAATGGGGCATAGTTATTAACTTGATGTCAAAAGCCACTGCATGTCACCCTATTGAAAACAAACTGCTGTTTATCAAATGAGATCAAACTTCATGGGCATCCAGGAGTGGTTAACTAACTTTGTATTTGTCTTGCCTACTTTGTTAGATAGCTGTTTATCTGCTTTGTAACAGTATACTAAAAAAATAAATATTGGAAAATCAGATTGAGATTCAGCTATGGTTGCTGGTATGAAAATTACATAGGCAAAAGCAAAACATTAATGAATTACTCTTTTATAACTTCAGCTAATAATACAGGTGGAAAAAATTGCTGTCAGCTCCCATTACCCAGATTATTTCCTTAGGCTAGACAGCCTAAGTTAGGTGAGATGAAACCTAGCCTAAGTGCTTGAGGGTTTGCTGACTTTATTCTCACAGAAGAAATATAATTGTTATTCTTTCTGGAGGTGCTTGTTGAGCTAGAACTTCAAGCATATTTACCTCTTGAAGTTCATCATAAGCTTTTGGATCTGGTGCATTGGGCTTAGTGGATATTTTCCTCTCTTTCCTTTTCCCTTTTTCACTCTTTAAATACTGCCCAACAATATATTTAATACTGGGGGCAGAAGGAGATAAAAATATGGGGGAAATGTTTTTCATACAACGTATTTAAAATTGTTCCCACTACGAAATTTCTGAAAGCACAAAAGTTAAGAATTTTTATAGAGGAGGAAATTTCAAAAGGAGTAGAAAAAAAAAAAAAGAGAAAAGTAACTTCCAAAATGTGCTGGTGTATTTTTAAATCTTAAAAACTTAAACTAATAAAAAGCTTGATTTTGAAAAATCTTTTGAAAAGAACAGGAAAAAAAGAGAAAAAAAAGGTTTAGTTTAGAAATGTGGAAAGCTTTTTGTTATTGTTTTGAGAAAAAAACCCACATTTTTTCTCACTTTTTTTTTTCTTTTAATAAATAGCATGAGGTTTTTGGAACCAGCTCTAGTCTCACTTTGCCACTTAAGTTACAGCCTAAACCAGAGATGACTGGGGAGTTTTAGAACTGAAACTAAGACCTTGTTTTTCTAAGTCTGGTGAAAAAAAGTACACAGAAACCACTCATGCCAGCATATGACACTGTAAACCTGCATGTGTCCATGATCACTGCTGCAAAGCAGTGTCAACTACAATCTGCTTTGGTTTGTATTAACCGGACAAAAGTTCAGGTTCTCGAAATGTTTGCACATCAAGGCCCAAAAGAATACTGATATCACTGCCAGTTCCTTCCATTTTTCTTATGTCCTTTGCCTATAGATAAACTACTACTAGTTTTATTTTGACAGTTTATAAAAAGAAATAAGTATTGGGTTTTTTTGCAAATCATTAAAGAAAAAAAAATGTACTTAAGTTATTTAGACACAATTTATTTTTCAACTTATTCTTATTATACAAACTGGGTGGCATTACTATTTTCTAAAAATCAGTGGTCCAGACATACCCTTTTGTAAATCCATCAATGTCAGTGGTCTAAACCACCTTTCTCCTAATTAAAGACCATTGGAAATTGGTAAGGCAAAAGGAAACATGCACTGGGTTCTTCCAGATTGCTTGCAGACCAAACATCTGCTGAGAGCAGGTCATTTAAATTACATGCAAAAGTATAATTTGAAAATTATATGAGCTGTTCACAAAATGCCAATGTAGAATTTTATAAATAAAATAAAGCCCTTTTCAGCCTTTTGGCATTTGCTTAACACATGCCTGTAAAATGGCTTTGAACTCACCCTTATGCCTTACTTCCACAGACAGCATAAGAACAGCATTGTTAAATATATGACTGATGATACTGTACCACAGAAGGTGTTCTGCATGAGACAGGCTATAACTGCCTGAGGCCAGTGAAAAGGAGTAGAGCACCAGCTGATATTCATCAAATATATTAAGTCCAGGTGGCAATTTGAAGTTTAACAGGACAAATAGTAAAACTGAAACAAAAAGCCCACTATGTATTTAACCCTGAAACACACAGCTGATTGCCTTAATGAGAGGTCTTTGGGAGGAAAAAAGAGTAACTGTCTATTAAAGGCACTGAAGAGATGGTTAAATCCAAACCACAGTTCTAGACCCCCTTCTGACTGAAAGGAAAATCTGATTGCACTGTGAGCATGTGCACTGGCACAGAAGGGTAAATATGATCACATCAGAAAATAGCAGGATATGACATAGCAGAAAATATAAGTCAAACTCCATTTCCTTCTCAGGACAAAATAGAACAGTATACATTTAAGGTAAAGATGTGATGTGATACACAGAACAAATCAAAGCTAAAGGAGCAATTTTAAGGCCTGTATAATTCAAGTAATCAGTATTCAAGGAGTTCTTGGATTTCTATAAGATGTGTGCATTCTTAGTAACTCTGGAAAATCAACTGCCCAAGGGTTTTCAGCCAGCATATTTTTTTTCCTACATCTCTTTTTTTTTTTGTCTATTTCAAATATTGCTCTGATCGGGAAACAGTTGAAATAATTTAATTTTTGGAATTCCGTAACATTAGACATGTTTAGTCTCAATACTGTACATACACTTCTAGTTACTGTGAGGCACAGCTTTCATGCTGATGCCACTCATTTTCTCATTCCCACAGTGCTAGTCTGACAGTCTTGGACAATCCTATTTGATGATAAGCCACAGTAAGTCAATGATTTTAACAATACTAAAGACAATTTGCTATCAGTGTGCACTATATTTGACCATATTGGGAAATGACAGGGAGTTAAGTCAGAAAACAAAACAAAACAATCCTGCTCTACTCCTTTGGATCCACAAGGTGCATTTGGCACTCAGAATCTAAACCAAAGCATCTCAGGGCTGCATTTCTCATTGGTAGGACAAAGTGGGGGATTTTGCTTGAAAAGGCTCTGGATGCTATGACCTGCTCCATTCAGAAATGCCTGGTTAGTTAATATGGAATAACAAGAACCTCCCTTTCACATTTTGGGTTTATTTCTTTTTGATTTTTGTTAAGTACTAGTAGAGAAAAGAAAAAAAATATTTACTTGAAAATAAGCTTATAAATTAAGCCCAACAAAGAATTCCTCGTCAATGTGACATCAGATAATAAGTTGACAAAAGAACTGTAAAGTAACTATGTAGAGAGTAAGTTTTATTAGCACAGCAAGAATCATAGCTTGCAGAAAAAGTCAGGAAAAAGCTAAACTCCGATATATGCTTCCTATTTAGTAAACTCTCTTAAGGTATACAGACTGTAAATTGGTGAGAAAATGGTCAAATAATTGCATTATTTGATCTTTCACTCATTAAAAAAAAGTCTCTATCAGATATCTTGGAAATACAGAAATAAAGGAAGGTTAGACAAACACTGTGCTGAGCTCACAGTTCAAATGCTTGTGGGTAACTAACTAGAGTTCACAGACCTGCATGTAATTGCTGTCTACAGGAAATACTTGCATTAGCAAAAGAATTTTCTCCTCACTCATTCACCTTTGCCCTTCCACAAACTCAAATAGCAAAGAAACCCTTCTGTGAACAGAACTTTCCCCAGCTCTATGAGATGAACGAGATTTAACAGAAAGGAACAGAATCTGACAACTTCTCAGAAAGATGATTTTAGTAAGTATTAAATGATAAAGGATATATTTTCATACAAATAAGCTTGGGGAAAGAAAAAAATCCACTCCCTGTTCATTTGTCCTTGTTTAGAATCCACACTGAATTATGATTTTTTTTAAAGTTTGTAATTTTTTTTTTAAGCTTGTAAATCAGAGCAAAAAATTTGCACTTATATTAATGCAAATTGGCAGTTATTTCACTGGCATCAGATGAGTTACACAGAACAACAATTAGGTAGGAAGAAGGTTCACAAGTTGAACTAGAATTAAAATTTCTGTGAGCATTGAAATTGGGTGATCTAACTCCATGTGGTTAAAATTCTGTACATTTCAGACAAAACAAATCCTTGCTATTAAACATCTGCAAACTTTGTGTTGCTTAATTCTTGACCTAAGCTATTCACCACAAAAGCCTCAACTTCCCATTAAATACTAAAAGACAGAAGTTTAAAAAATAAACAAACCAAACCAGACAGTAGATGTGATAGCATTAAGTAGCTTGACTAGTCAAACTGGGAAGCTGACCAAACATTTAAAAAATAAAATGCAGTTTCGTTTCACTCTTTTTTTCCCCCTAGCTTAAAAGGCACCGAAACTTTGCCATTATAAAAAATGTCTATGTTTTCCCAGCATTCAAATGATATTTACAAAGTGACTGCCATAACCATGTATTGTTTCATGTGAAAGTAACACTTTTGCCTTCCAACAAGTATCAATATTTCTTTATAGGAAAAGCTGTATCATCTTTAATCATATATGCAAGACCAGGAAAATACCACTAGTATACCCTGGAAAGCTGATGCATACCAACATGAGTTAATTTTATTATCTTCATCTCACAAGTTTTAGGCCAATTCAGTTGTTTTCATAACCCAGATTCAAGATTTCAGAAACCTTAAGAACAGACACAATCTCTACATTTCAAGGTCCCAACGTTAACTAGAGTCTGAGAAAATTACCATGGTTCTGTGTTACATATTCCAAGCAAGAAAGACGGCCAAGATGGCTGTGCTGGCTTTACAAAGGTAGCTACAGATTTACAAAATACCCTTTTGATTCACAACACTCTCCTAGCGCTTCATGCTATTTTCTTCAGATATGCAGATTCGCTCTCAACAAATCTTTACAGTTTTCATATTCCTTACCTTGAGCTTTTTTTTCGGGGTTTTTTTTTTGCTTTGTGCAAACCAGATCTTTACATATACCCAAGACAAGCAAACCAGTTAGATAAACAGTGACTTCAGCAAGTTACAAGGAGCAGCTGGCATTTCTATTACACCTGACAAAACCCAGCATGACAGGAAAGAACATGCTAATTTTTGGTCACAACAATGCAAGTTGGATCCTACCAAATTTCTCACCTCCACCCTAAATGAAAACTCTGTGTTTATACCTTGAAGCAATCTCAAAAACATCACAGAAACAAAGAAAGAGCAAAACTGGATCGGAAATATGAACCACAGGGCACGAGGTTTTTCAAATCTACGGTTGCATTTCTCCTCACAGCTTGCATTTTGACACTGACTCTCTTCCTTATGTTCATACTGGTTTTATCCAAGCATAATGCCAAAAATGTACATGCCAAAATGCATTCTTTCTTGATGAACTAAGACCTTTAAAATCCAATATTCTGGCCATGATTATTTAAGAGCGCATTTTTCTTTCCTCTGGGACTTGTCTCCCAATTGCCTCTGAAAACTTTACCTTTAAATTACTGTATTTTCATGAATAGAATGAGGTAAAAATATAAAGTAATTCCTAAACCCTAGACATTTCACCCTGAGGATCCATTCATGATACAGTAAGAATTTAAAACAAAAATTGCAATATCACACTAGGTAAGGTTTCATTGTTTTCTGTTGTTATGAGAGCCATATGAGAACAAAGTAAACTCAAGCCTTTTTTCACAAACGAATGTGGAAACAATTCTCTTACTTATATGTTATGGCAGAAAAGAGTAATTTATTCCATTAATAACTCAGTTACAATTAAAATGTATTTTTAAAGTATTTTACATGCTGTGCTACTCTTGGCCATTCATCTCAAATTTAAATCAGTGCATTAAATGATAAAATTGTAATCTTTAGGTCATCTATCAAGAAATTAAAATATCAGGATACTAAATACCAAATACTTCCACATTTTTTTTTCCTAATGTTGAGCTCATCCTAATGAAAATGCACAACATATTGAAAGTTTAACTCAAGGAATGATCTGTTCTGTGTGACCAGTCTTTCCAGACTGAGTCCAAGTGTTTTCCCATAGACAGACAGTCACATCTCCTCTCAGTGAAGCTGAAACAGGTACCTCTTTTCATTGGCAAGGCTCTAACTATGAATGAAGTGTCTGCTTCTCTTAAACATCATTGCTATTACTTTTTTGACATTTTATACTTGCTTTGATAGCAATGCATCCAACAGTCTTGATGGATCATTTAAATCAATTGTTGAGTTTGTATTGAAAACAAATATGTGAAAATTATCCCCTTGGACAAAATATAAAATTCTAAATCTGTTCCTCCAAACTACATTGACAACCATCCAGTTACACATCCATGATTTTTAATAACGACAGGAAGCAGAAGAAGGAAAAGTAACAAAAACTATAAAATAACTGAATTAAGTGAAGAGAAATAAAATAGAAGCCAAAATTGCAGGAGATAATGTATTCAAAACACAAGCTCAAACAGACAACTTCTTCATGAGCATTTATGAACACTGTGACTGCGGAAAGACTGGAGGAAAGGACGTGGCAAAATACCAGTCAAGGCCAACACGGTTTAATTTCTACCACCTATTACTCAAAGGTGTTACAACATGCAGGCGCCATTAGAATATAAGTAAAGTTTTATTTTAAAAACTAGGGATGTTACACACCTTAGTTCACTCAGCAGTTCTAAGCAGCAATCCAGCTTTGACATGGAATGTGTCCGTAAGTGCCTGGTAGTGTACTCTCAAAGATGCCAGTGCAGCAGTTTTTGCCTCTTCATGCAAATGCAGGGGTGAATTCAGCCCCTTGAAGCTGAAACTCTACCTGCCTGTGGATCCCAGTGTCCCTGGACTCTAAGCCATTCTCACCAGTTCACAAAAACTGCCTCTTACTAACTAAGGAAACCTTTATCTGTGGGACAACTGAGGCTACATAAATCATACACCTTACCTTGCAAAGGTGGCTGCATAAATACTGGGGTCCATTGACTGATCCCTTCTCACTCAGTCAGCACTTTCAACTGTCCTATTGTGAGAATGATTGAAAGAACGAATACTTCCTTGATACCTTGACGGAATGTTTGTCTGATGCTGCTTTACAAGTAGAGAGCTTGTCACCTAACTTTGCACACACTAGTCAGATATTCAAAGATGGAGAAATCTTCATGCTTTGCTCTTGTGTGAGAAAGAGGACCTGCTTATGCACGTGCAGAGAAGTCTGGTTGTCAGCTGAGCTTTCTCAATTACCTCAAAAAGGTAGCTCACAGGTTACTGCTGCCATGCCTTATCTGCTTTAGTAAGTCATCCTGCAACCCACACACCATAAATGGTTCATTCATTTACTTAAGTATTGCTATTCTAATTATAACTAGTTGTGTCTTATTGCGTCTAAAGACTCTGAATTGTAACTACTGTAAAAAAGGGTAATTTTAACTTTAAACTTATCTTTTATTAAATAGACGTGATTTTCGTGCAGAATCTGGCCACTGGGAGAATTCCCAAAGCAGAAGAGTCACAGACAACTTCAGGAACTGTGCATGAGATGGGAACATAACAGCAACAACTGCGTGGGATGGCTTTTTCGGAAGTTGCTTATTGGTAAATGAGTCATTGAGTAACACTTGAGAATACCTAATGAAATGAATGCAGAAGTCTTTTACCAGAGGAAACATGTTAAAGTGAGAAACAAGTGAAGCATGCTCAGCCTTGATAACTAAATAATGATCTGTTTGCATGACAATACTTCCATGAGACTGGACAACAACAGCAAAGGGCAGGTAAGCTGACCAGGCTTTAGGAGAGATGCATTAGTACTGGCATGTGGGGAGATCGAAGCAGAGATATTTTTGTCAAAACAAAAATAGTGATTGAACGGCTACATAAAAGCCATTATTTAAAAAGCCCTATCTATACAGATCTCGCAAATCTGTTCCAAGACATATAAAGAGATGATTGTAAAATAAATCTCACTGATATTTACACAGACTTCAGTCTGCCAGATCTGTGTGCATGACTATGAATGTACTCTCATGCCACTTCATGTGTTTGTCTAAAAAAAGACTTGTTATTTAACAATACAGTCTTTGGCAGAAATTTAGCCATAAAGCCACACATTTTGCAAACCAAGTATCCATAGTAACTAACTGCACAATAATTGAATTTGGGTATTTTTTGTTTCAAAATTATTCACAAACAAAAAATGCTACACACTTGAATTAATAAACATCTAAGCCCATACCTCCCCTTCATTTCCATGAGTAAAAATGTTTATCTTAATTAGAGCTGAGCAAATAATTTTCAACAAATCATTTACCCGTCAAAAGCAGTTTCTGTCTTTACTTTTGGAATCCCTGAAAGTAATTATAAATCTGTCATAATTCATTCAAAATCAGCTCAAATCTTTCTTTCTTCTTGCTGTTTTTGAATTCAATGAGCCAATCATGAACTAGGTAGTAAAAATTCATATTCAAATACTGAAAATGTGACAGTCACAGAATCTGCAGACAAATTGGCTGACTTGAAAACTGAAAATATTGTAGCTTATTGTGACTGTATTGCAGCATAGATGCTAAATGTAAATAACAATCCCAAAGACAAGCTGGAAGAAGCCCTGCACTAGAATAGCAGCAATTAATGGAACAATAAATCTTGGAAAATATTAATTATTTTTTAGCCCACACAGAAATTGTCACCCAGTCCATCCTGGGAATTATTATTTTGGGGAGAAACTTTTCTTCTCCCATTATCAGCTCATTATTGGAATAAAAACTACTTAAACGCTTTCTGAAAGTAATTGGGATCAAAAAAAAATAATGTTTCAAACTCAGGAAAGTAAAATAATGGAGCACTTCATCAGTAGGAAGGAATAAAAGGTAATGTTTTGGGAGATTCTTTCCTCATTGCAGCTTCTCACAGAGCTTCATTTCTGCTTCTCACTTTGGCAATTCAGTTTTGTTATTATAAATTACAGTTTGAAACCAGAGTTCAGCAGGCCTGAAATACTGTTATTTACCTGTATATCTGTAGCTTTATATTTCTATTTGCTCCAGGACATCAAACAATGCATAACATTAATTAGTTTAGCGTTGCAACAACCCTGTGAAGAACAGAAATGAGGAACTGAATCATAAAGAAGTTGAATGTAACACTAAGGCCATGGAGCACATCAGTGGCAGTTTGGCATAACAAAGAAATTTTGTAGTCTTTGTATCATAGAATTACAGTATCGTTTAGGTTGGAGAAGACCTTTAACATCATCAAGTCCAACTGCAAAAAGGTTTAAAGTTAAAAAGAAAACACCTTAATGTTCTTAAGAAAATAACAGAAGCATAAAATCTGCAGTTGAAATGGGATTCCTGGCTTTACACTTCCCTATGGCACATGTTGATGGTGCCATGCTGCAGTACATCTGCAAGCACAGTGTTGGCCATGTTATGCCAGTTAAGGGGCCATGTATTATTTCATGTCTTCCGTCTTGGCTGCATGATGCTGTGAAATCAGCTGGTAGTTCCAATATACTTCTCTGGCGCATTTTCAGTCTGCATTTGCGTTTCTCCATTTATGCAGATTACTGCATGCCTGTTAACTGCTATTACAGACCAAACTCATCACAGAAAACAAAAAAGTGAGCAACACAAAGAGAAGGGAAAGAAATCCCCTCATCAGCCAAAGCACCAGAGCACTTTCAAAAGCTCAACCATGAATCAGAAAGGAAAATCCCTGAAGAACTGGGGACAGGAGCAGCCAAACTAGCACAGGGAGGCCACACAGCCCACCTCATCCACTTGCTGCAGAGCATTCACCATCCCGAACACTGCAGCCTGCCTTGGCAGCAGTGATTTTGCCTCTCGGCACCTGCTATGCACCTGAAAGGGTGCTCGCTCTGGGGAATGGCTCGCCTGGGCCACGCTAGGTGAGGGGGAAAAGCAGTGGCAGTGGGGGGCTGCTATGTCTACACCCTCAAATGCAGGTGACTCTGTCAGACCAGGAGGACATCTAGGAAGGCTGGATGGGCCCTGGCTGCCCCAAGGTCCTGGGGGACCCAGAGCCCAGCCCACACAATGCCACTTAACATTACTTGCTTTCTCCTGTGAATCAGGTCATGGCTACGAAAAGATTACAGTACTTAAGACATAATCACAATGGAAACATAACTATGTCAGGCTGACAGCAAATAACCTCTGCTCCTCCTCCTCACTCTCCATGACTGAGGAATACTCCCAACAAAATAGTGCAGAAAACAGGTTTAACACAAAACTAGTGCATAAACAGACATCTCCAAAACAGGTCTCAAGAAAACAACAGCAATTCTGGAACAACTTAATTTGATTTTTTTCACTCAAGAAAATGTGACAATATCTAAAAGCTGCCTTCCTCCTTCCCCTTCTCTTATGAGGAAATAGCCCTCAATAGTCAAACTTCTGATGTGACAGAAGAAAAACAACTCATCACTAACTGTGTATTTTCCAAAATTATACTCTTTGTATATTGAAAGCATGTGCAGTTTCTGGCCCCTATACAAGTTATCTACAGTGAATTTTAGGAGGAAAAATGTATTTTTTTTTCTCTGGAAAGTGAGAGAACTAATACATGTAGGACATATATAAATATATATAGGAAAACAATGCATGTAGGAAAATTGTGTGTATAGGAAAACATTCACTACTTTTCATTTTCAGTGGACAGACAATATGAGTTGCTTTTCTTGGAGTCATTGAAAGTGCACAATGAAATCTATGTTATTTGCCACTTTAGGAGGAGCAGGTTGGGATAGATGGTAACATTTCCACGGCTTGTTTTCACAGTAGCCCTCAACTAGAGATCCTTAATTCAAACCCATATGCAACTTTTTAAAAACCACGAGAAAATTACACGATCTACTTCGGTTTTAGATCATGCACTCATTTTCTCAATTATACATCATGTCTCAAAAATAATTTCAACACATTTCTGGTGCTCTGAAACCTTCACTGATGCTTTTACAGGTATGCATACTGCTGTCAGCGCATGCTCTATAGCCTTCTGTGAATAATGCCCAAAGTACAAGGCTTTTTCAAGAAAATAAGACAATTCTTATATAGTCACATTGCATTGTGCTTCACACAAATCACAGTTTCACTGGAAGTATAAGTTTTCCCTTCTAGGTGTTTTCCATAAGCCTCAATAACACCACCAAGTAAAAGAAAACGACAAATACTTGCATAATTCATGCTGCTTTCAGTAACTCTCCATCTTCATACAAGACATAGATAAAACAACTCTGTAGAAGTCATGAATTTAAAAGAGTGCAAGAGCATCTACATTAGCAGACTACAAGGTTCCTTCTCAAGCAAGTAAAGTTTTAACAAAAGTCTAGTGGTTTGACTTAGATGGCACCAGGCACCTGATGATATGTTTTACCCAGACAATATCTCTTCTGTAGATTATAACCAAAAGCATCTGTGGCTTAGACTAATCAGAGGAGAATATCCTCCATGGGAAGGAGAAAATGGGTTTGACATTGAAGACTTTAAGGATAATCTGTAAACTAGATTCAACTGTTCCTTTGTCAGAAAATGCCATATTGCAGAATTAACTATTTTACAGAAACGCCTGTCTCATACAGTTGTTGCTGTGATATTGGAGAGCACATTTAACTTGAGTGAGCAATAACCTATATGAGGTTTGGGGAGTTTTCTGATTTTTTTTCCAGGATTTTGCTATTTCTAAAAAAATGTTTAGAATGAAGTCTCATTCTAAACTGGCATAAGTCAGGCGGTTGGAGCTCAACCAGCTACATTACTACAAAGTACATACAAGATCACAAATAAAGACATTATCATAAAACTACAATAAATGTTTCTAACAGTGTTGCTAAACAGACTCTGTACCATATGATTGGATTAGTTTGATTTCTCAATTGCACAAATAACCAGATGAACCCCTGCAGTAAACATGCTTATAATGTAAACATGCTTATAATGGTTAGACCCAACTTGAGACCCAATAGGTGCTGGCAGTACTGGACCAGTTCCTCAGTCATGCATCTCAGGACAATTCAAGCAGGTTTCACATGGTACTGTTACAATTCATGACAGTAAAGGATCCATCAGGTAATGGTGAAAATGCAAGTAGGGAGGAAATTGTTTGCTTTCTTTGTAATGTTAAATATTCTACCTAGCTCCAACTCATTTGCTGAATTATTTTTGTCTGAGATTCACTCTCATTTCTTTTTGACAGGAATCTCTGTTAAGGTTAGAATGAATTAAACATTATCACAAGAAAGAAAATGGCAATAAGAACATTAATTGGTAATGACAGCATGATAGCATCCTTTTTTAATGTACAGAAGAACATTTGTCAAAATGTGAGTGAATTCTCTGCTCTGAGAACATTAAAACATAAAACCAAACAGAAGCCCTTGACCTCCAAGAGAGCTTTTCAAACCAGTTAACTTTCTGTCTTGAAGTAGAACAATTTTCTTATGCTTATCTCAGACTGTGTGGGTGGATAAATGAAATCAAGCCCCTGTGAATCTCTCAGAAAGATACGTCTCTGTTCTCAGGCTCTAACAGCATCTCTTGGCTTTTAAAACCAACGTGCTTGATGAACGATAAGTTTTCAAAATCATTTTAAATAGTCAAAAGAATGTGCATAATTGTTTTCTAAAAATACGCCAGATACAATCTCTGTCTAGGTTTTTAAATTGCCTAGCTGGAGCCCTACATTGGCAGCACTGACTGTAGTATCTGAGCATTCCCCAGCTATCAGCCTGCACTATGTAGTCTGGAAGCCTGTCTTGTCCCAGAAGCTCCCCCAACAGCCCATGTCCGTTTACGGTCCTATTCTGAAAATCTATTTCTTCTGAGGGCAATTCCGTGGCTATACAGAGCTTCACTGATAACCAAAACACTGTGTCTGTGTCAATCTATGTCTTCCATTTGATAATGGAATCTTAAGTGAGTATTCTGGCTCATGCCTTGCCCTTCCTTCTAAAACTTGCCAACATATGTACATAGAGTCATTTAGCAGGGAATAGCAACACTTCTAAGACTTCCAAGAAACTTCCCCTGCCCTTTTGTTGCTTCCCCATTTATTTTATTATGCTAATTACTGAATATAAAGATGTCAACATCTAACACTGTTTACTTCAGTAAACACAGAAAACTCAAAGGCAGTTGAGAGGATACAGAGGCCACACTGTCCCGAGAACAAAGTGTTCAATGCCCGTGCCAGAGCAACCGTGCTGGCTGGTGTGCTGCCATGCACCTGCACTGGAAACATAATCTGACGCCAGTAGCAGTCTCCAGTGCCATACACACATCCCTAAACAAAATTCGTTTTCTGAAACATCTAACAGTCAAGTGTGTGAACTTGTATTGACACTGACAGAAGAACTGGAGTTTTAGATAGCTTGTAACCAACTTCAAGCCTCATTGTAAAAAAATAAAATCACCTAGCTATTTAAAATTATAGATTGTAAGGTATGGTCAGACAGTCATGTACTGCACAGTGACTTAAATTAGCATTAAACTAGACAGAGTTTACTTGCCATGAAATAGAAGCATGCAACAATCAGTCACTGCATCTCAGCTCAAGGGTGGTAACTTCTTAAGACATGCTAACTTAATCATTTACAATCATCTACTCACAATTCTAATTTACATGACATTGCTTCAGCAAATAGATTACGCAGCTTTCAAATGACCTGCAGGGATATTATTGTATCAGTTAAAATATTAACAATGCAAATTATGACAGGCCCTTAGCTATACTCTCAATCACAAATCATTATTCTAGTGGTGCAGGAGGTAGAATACATAACATACAAAGAGGGCTTCCAGAAACTGTCACACGTTAGTAACAATATACCAACTACTGTCTTCCTGAATTATTTTTTTTTTTTTGCTGTGTCACATAATAAAACAAAAAGTTAGCAAATATAGAAAGACAGTGATAAATATTATCAGTGAGAGAAAAGACATGGTGGGGTTTGGCTAAAATGCTCACTAACTATTGCAGTAAAGGAAGAGTAACAGGAAATCTGAACACCAATTTTCAAACCTCTGACTTGCAACATACTTCCTCTGTGGCTTTGGGCAAATCACCTACCCAATCTGTGATACAGAGCTCTGCAATTCATAGAAATAGTTTGACCTAATGCTACAGCTCTGTACCCCTGTTTTCTTTGTTTTCTCCTTGGACTGTGGGCATTACAATATGATTTCATCAGAACGCGATGCAACAACAAAAATAGACTGTTTGCTCTTGTTTCCTACAACTTGCTCTAATGTCACACCCTGTTTTCTGCACTAAATAAGCCCAGAGCCTAACTACCACCAAACCTCTTGGAATGTAAAATCTGTTCATCTGACATAAACTCAAGGAAGCTAAATATCCACGTTTCAAGCATATCTGGACTGTTAACCAGAATTAACTGACTTTGATTAGACTGTCTCATATGGTTGACAGAGAGATGCCAATTTCTCACTGTATCATAAAAGTGTACTTCTGTGTGAAAAAGATATACAGAGATTCTCCTTTGATTATTTTGGATAATTCTGCCTTCTATTTTTTATTTGTAAAAACAATCACCTTCTGAAATGTTGCTTAACCGACTGTGATTTCCAATTAGTCTAGGGAAGAAATCAGAAGGTTTTCTTAAACGTAGCTTTACAAGGGAGCAGCATCTTGAGTGACAGATAAAATTACTACCGCTTTTTGTAAATGAAGTATTCATCAGTGAAATATTGTTTTAACCCAGTTATACTTCCATCCAAAGGAAAAAGAAAAAAAATAAAAAGTACAAACATAAAATATTAAGTGCTTAAAGGAAATCTCATTGGTTTATGGGAAGAATAGTACTAGAGAATGTTCTCTCAACACTTGCTGCAACTTTCTTCCTTGAAACCAACTAAAATGAGGAGTTCCCTTGCCCTTAATAAGATCACAGAAATGTAATCATGAAGCACTGCCATCACTGAGAAAACAGATCTCATTTTGGTTGGTTTTTTTTTTGCTGTGTGTGGTAATGTGTGGGTAAGAAGTGAGGAATTTGTAGTCCTGCAAGAAATTGCTTACTAGCATGTCTCAAACATCCCCCAACAAAACTAGTTTATGTATTGAGAAGTAAATTCTGTCTTTAAGGATCATTTTCTCCTTGGTCTTTAATGCCACCTGAAGTTGGGAAGAGGATAGTAACATTTGCTATCATAGGCAGATGCCCAGTACTGCCATGACTAAGGACCTTCTGTCTTTAGCATCTGGGCTATAATATTCAAAACCACCATGTGCTGGCATTAGAAGGACAAAAATTATGCTTGGTAGCTGCACAGGCTGAAAGTAGTCACAAAAAAACTGTTTTTTGCTCATCAGCAAAGGACTAGGTAAAACCTATTGTCTGTTCTGCAACCTGTGATGCAGAAAACACTACTTCTCCATTTTCAGCATTAGGAAAGTGAAGAAACATGGTCTCCATGTCGAGCATGCTATCACAAGTCATAAGCCACAAGCATCTGACATAGAGCTCATTACACTCAATAGAAAAACTCCCACTGACTTCAAAATGTTTTGATCCAATGTTTTCACATACAAGCCTGAGAGCTTGTATGATTTCAGAGATGATGATTTGCAGAAAATGAAGAAAGAGAATACATTTTCATAACATTATTTAGTCAGTTCCTTGAAAGAATAACATCTGCTTTCCAAACCAGGAATTTTTTCTTTCCCATTCCTAAGGACGTTACTTTTATTTTTTTTGTTCATAATCATTATATTTTAATAGCAATCACCTTTGTAAAAAACAGATTACAATCTGTGAAATATTTGCTGTTATTAAACAGCATTTCCACTACTGCTGGTAGAAGACTTTTCTTAACAATCATATATGCTCCAAAAAATCACTGGATAAATAAAATTTTCTGGGTTAAAATCATCAGCTGTACTCTATGGCAGTATTAAAATTGCCTACTAAATAAGCAGAAGAAATATTCAGTTGCTACATATTCATCATTAGCACTCTTATTGTAGATCACATTATGCTAGTTCAGAAAGTCATTCAAAGGCATTTATCACTACAAAAAAGCAGCACAAGGATGATCATTGGTGTTTCCAAGACAGTGGCCTATGTTTTAACAGGTGAGATATAAGGCTCATCTCTGCCATCACTTTCTACTCACTACACTATCAACTACTGAGACTAGGACAACCATACATCATACAGTTGCCTGCCATTATGCTGCAAGCAGAATGGTGCCTGGTGGTGCCACCTGTTCAGCATCACAGCAAAATGTTAGGTTTAGAATTGTTCATGACAGATCAAGTTCCCACCTACCTTTCTTCATTACAGTGTTTATTTCACATTTTAGACTCTTTTTAATTGACTGTGTATGGCAAGACACGACAAGACAGTCACCAAGACAACACAATCAATAAAGGGAAGTTTACAAATTGGAGATGAAATCATGCTGATCTTCTGAATGATGCTGCAATGTTTTCTCAGTCTTGCTTCATTTGCCTTCCATTTGACTTTAAGCTGATCAGCTACTACACTAGGACTCACCAGCCTCATCCCTACACTAGGAATAACCTCCCTCAGCATGCAGACTGTCCTTCGCCGGTCACCTCGGCTAACTCGCTGTGGCACAAAGTGCTCTGCCTCAGGGCACACTTTTATGACCAGTTCCTTCTGTGAATAACAGTTCCTCAAAGACTAAATTGAACTTGATGGTGGCATAGATACATTGAGAGAGATAATGTGAGGGATGAGCATTCATTTCAGGCATCAACCTGACTGGAAATTGTAAGTGCTGCAGGCAGTTAAAATGCAAGTATGTACATATTTACTGAATGGTTATGAAATCAGTCTATCTGATAAAATCACCTGTTCTGGAGAAAGCCTCTGTATGTGTTTCATTCAACTCCATAGGGAAAATACAGGCTGTTAATTGGGTGACTCACCCATGCAAACGTATATTCTGAAGCATTAGGCACTAATATTTAACTGCATGCTATTTTTCCTGGTGTTCTGGTTGACTGAAAATGGCCCTCAGTGCCAAATGGCTATATATTTATTAAGGAAATCAGATTGCAGGCATCAGAGAGCACAGAGATGTACAGTCTGCTAACCTGCACAGTACAGACCATGTGGTGGGTTGACCCTGGCCAGCAATGAAGCATCCACCAAGCAATCACTCCCCACCCCCACCTCAATGAAGCATCCACCATGCAATCACTCCCCACCACCACCTCAGAGGGATGAGGAAGAGAATGGGAAGAGTAAAAGCAAGAAAACTTGTGGGTTGAGATAAAGACAGTACAATAATTGGAGGGAAGAGAAAAAAGCAAGTGATGCAATGGCTGTCATTCACCACCTCACACAAGCAAATCAGTTGTTTCAACGACTTCAACAGACTCATATTGGACTCATTAAATGATTTGCTTCTAACTGGTTATATCTAACTATACACATGTATTAAATACCTGGGTCTGCACATACAGACACAAATACTTAAAAACAATTTTATTTAATTTTTGCTTTTATAAGATGAGATTTAGCAGATGGATATATTGACAAAATCAATCCTGGATATAATTCCACCGAAATCAGAAGAGTTATAGAAGGCAAGTTTGGCTCAGTATATTATATTAAGGGTTAAATCAAGGTAATAAATTATTACTACTTTCTTCTGTATTCATTGCACAGCACTAGCTATTTTTTTCTGTTATTACCTGTATCTTTTGTAGAATATGAAAGACTTTCTCTTTTCCCCTCACTGTGTCTGCCTCTTATCCCACACAAAACCTTTGCTGTTTCCTATCTTTCTTTCTGTCAGGATAGAAAAATATATACAACTTTCAAAATCCAGAGGAAATTTTCTTTGCAGATTTTTCTGGTTTTGTTATATTTTTCTGCCATTTTTCCCAACTGTCAGGTATCACATGATCACTTCCTACTTCAGTTGCCTCATTGACACATTTCTTCCTTTCTTCCTCAAAGCTTTCAATGATTAACTGCTTATTCTTATTTCTTAGAACTTTTAATCTGTTTGCTATGATTAAGTTTAAGGACTCAAATTAATCTGGGTAGGAAATAGGAGGTGAATCTGTCTCATTCTCATCCATTCAGCAAGCAAATATAACATTCAGCTGAGCTCTGAAAGCTTCAAATTTCATCTTTCATTCTACCCATAAAAGGCCAAAATCTCTCATGATAACATTTTTCAGTTAACATTTCACACATTAGAAAGCACCAAAATTAACAGGAGTCCAGTCAGCAATCTGTGTCAAGCTGCAGTATGCACAGCACGCTCAAATTCCAATATCTTCAGATATTTCTGTCTCCCATTTAGTTGGCAATGCATGAAGGTCTGGGTGGTTCAAGCCATGTGTAGCACCGCAAGACTAACATCTGGAGTATACAAGTGTATCAGCTAGAGTTCAGAGCTCAAATTGCAAATGCAGGTTGAAGCTATTAAAAATCACTGTGCTAAAAAATCTATCTACTCAAACCTCAGAAAGTTTAAAGGAATTGGTCACAATCTATTTTATCAAAAATCTTGCTGCTTTGGGTACCTCTCAACCGTCAGGGAAAAGATGTATAAAGATCTGCTGACTGGATGGTCAAATTAGCAAAGGACCTTTTGGAAAAGTTTTGAGGGACATGGATAAATTCTCCTGCATTTGCAGTTTTAGATCCAGAGCATGTATGTTTCTAAAAGATAATGGTTTAATTCACTCTTAAATCATTGGTCTTAATGAAGGAATTGGGATTGAAACGGTGTGGTCTGTGTTTCACAAAAAGAAAAACTGGAGTGTTACACTTAATATTCTGATTTTCTGAAGAAAAAAAACCAAAAGAAAACCTTAACTTCTTTTCCAGCTTTGGTAATTGCCTTAAAATTAAAACTGTAAACTTCAGTTTAAGCCTTTCAGTATGTAGCTTCATGCCACTGTATAGTACAACTCTAGCCACCTCATTGCAATCTCTGCACATCAGAGATCTGTGCTTTATGATAAACACAGCCTGAAAAAGTCTGCCTGGGTTAAAGTCTGCTCTACATTCATCAGAGCTCCCTTCTTTATTTCCGTTACCTTTGTCATATGCAATGTCTCAAGTACTCGATATTAAAAAGTGTACATTTGACATAATATATATGCTCTATACACTTAAAAAGATAAATATAACAGCACAGGTTTGCAGAAAAAAGTAGTATCTTTCATAAGTGATTGATACTAGAGGAAAAAACAGAATAACCTTTCAATCATTTTTGCAATTATATCAGATGGTCTAACAAAAGACTACTTCAGCCTACAAGCCGCAATTCTTTTGTTTGACATTTATGGCTACACACATTTCCTAAACCCAGAATCTCTCATAGCACTGTATTGTAATCACAGCTCAAGACTGCAGTGACAGTCTCATATTCTTCCTCTGATATTGATACATATATATACACAATTTATACTGAGTTGTAGAAGTAACATGAAAAAAATTCTGCTCTTGCTTAGGACACACACCCAGATTTTAATCACTTCATTATGGTTTGTGTGATACTATTATAGTGTGGAAAGGCGCTTCACATTTTGAATGCATTTCTGGACATTTTATGTAAGAATGTATTTACCAACTTATGTAATCACGGATCAAATTTACTTTCAAAATTATTCCAGCATTCTGAAACATAATTTAGTTTTCTGATTTGCTAGCTTATACATAAAGACTTTATAGACTTTATTAGGACATCTCCATAATCTTGATATATCATTTAAGAAGTATAAACCCATCTACTATTTGTACATAACCTTCCACCTGAAAGTATTTTAAAATTCATTACAGAAGGTATTTCACATATGCATTGCTTGATGCTGAAATTTGTTAAATGAGGACTTACTGGAGCAGTGCATCAAGTAGTGCTGCACAGGCTCCCTTATCACAAAGAACTGTTACACTGCATTTCTGGCCTGGCCAAGTGGACAAACTGCCCTTGAGGGGACAGCGTTACTCTATTCTTTCCATTTCTCCATTATACCATTATTTGCAGACTTTTAATGGGTTACATCATAACCCCTTTCTTCTTCCTCAGGAGGAGTAACATGAGCCAAATTCTGCCTTTAAGAAGCAGTGACCTCACACTGCCACTTACTTCTCTTCACAAAATTATTAATTTCAATATAGTTAATTTGTATGTCTTTTCACCTGATATATTTGGGCATTACTCTCTCTCTTGGAAATATCCACTCAGTTATAACAATATCCCCAAAGACAGTGAAAAGGAAGGCTATTTAGGAAGCCACTTTCAGTACTAAGTTACCATTTGCAGTATTAATGTGTAATACAGAATTTGTACTCAAAGCTCCCAGTGAACTAGAATTGATGAGTCTAGTAACATGCATATTTACAATGAGCACTTCTCATGAAGTATGTGATTTATAGAGTTGAGTAGCAATTGTGGAGATGCTGTAAACAGGAAAAAGCCAGCCAAGCTAGAAGGAATGTGCTAATTAAAAAATACAAGTGAAATGCAAGTTAAAAGCAGCCAGATAAGGAGAAGAGAAAACCTGGCCCCAAACAGGAAGGAAGGAGGGAGCATCCCCCTTGCTAGATTTGCATATTGTATCCCAGGGCCCAGCCACATTTAGCAGGGGAGGGAAACACTCATCCTTCACATCTCTATTTAGTGCAGGTCCCCAGGCATCTTTCCTATTGAAAAAGATCTAGGAAGGAAGTTGAAAAGAAGGATGGCAAAAGGAACAAAAGAGAGAGCGAGGGAGCAGAGCTCAGAGCAGGAGCTGCTCCAAGGGAAGGGCGGTTTCTCAGCAGCTCACTCCGCAGATACAATCCAAGGACAGCCAAAGTCATTCCAGCCAAAACTAAGACACAGTGACTAAGGAAGAGGAGACGGTAAGTTCAGAGGCCAAGTAGTGGCATCACTTAATTCCCTATAGGTTAATTGCTTATGCAAGGCAAAGTTTCTAAGTAAAGCTAATGCCTTTCATCAGAACAACTGATTTGATGTCCCAAAAAAGACACAGAATTATATCACAGGTATACCTGATCACATGCTTGCTTTCTTTCTCCTTTAACATTTTTTCTCTTTCTGTAATTCAATACCTAACCTAAACTTCTCTCATTATTTTCTTTGACTTTTCCTAGCAATTTGAGTAACTTCCAAATAACCTTGCAGATTAGGAACTCTCTGTTCCTGGGAAAATATCCATCCCGCTTAGCCTAATTGCAAGTACACTCTTATTTCCAACACCTATTTTGAGGCTGTGAAGTGTGTCTTTCCCTCAAGCTGTCAATGGCACCACAGAGAATGACAGGGACACGTGGATATGGAAGAGGGATTTACCAAAAATTCATGTGTCTTCCACAAGCAGTAGGTTATAGGAATATGGCTTCCACCCATACCAATATCCATAGATGGGAGAGCAGGTCTAGAGTTTGGTGGCATAGTGAAAAGTCCCCCAAAGTCCTTGGTGAACCCACTGACTTGAGTACTTTGAGTCAGTTCCTTAAATCAGATCCCATGTGGGAAGACACAGACAAATCCATGAAGCAAAACAGACTGTCACTGCTTGCAGTTTAGATTCGAAATAGCTCTGCTAATTTCCCTGGGTTTAAGTTGCAAGTTTACTTGGTATTCAGCTAACTGGCTTTTCTCAAACTCAGTCTGCCAATAGTGGAAATGAAGCCTAAAGGGGAAGCACTTAAAATAATTAATAATTGTGATGGGCTGGGTTTAATTTAACATGGTCTTCAACATTATCTGCGATTTTGAAATATTTCTCTGAGGTTTACTGGGAATTTACGAACCATGGGAAAAAAGATATCAACAATGGAAGGAACAGACAACAGAAACAGTATTTTAAAACTACAGAATCTTAAGGGTGTTTTTTGGTTTTGTTTTACTTTAGAAAACCTAAATCAGGCATTTTTCTTACTTTTTCCAAACTCTAAACAGAATAACAGCCAGGAAAAATGTAAATAAATAATGCCTTTGGCTTTTTACAGCTCTATAAATGTCTAAATTAGTGAAGGTCTTAAAAGCCAGTTTTTCAGCAAAGGGAGTAAACAAATTAAATAACCATTCTTCCATCCCCTTGTGGTGTCTGTATTGTTAAATGATCTCCAAATGACATAAAAGAGAAAATTTTGAAGTGTTGAGATCAGAAGAGTTTTTGAGAGTTTTATATTAATTAGCTGATAGCTAAGACTATGTCCCATAAACTAATATGAAGTTCTTAGCCAATCTTTTCACATTTTTGTCATTAATTATTTCTATTATGCCAATGGAAAAACAAAGGTACAGGCCCTAATCAGTGCTCCCAAATGTTTATTAAAGAACTCTGAGGTGACCAAACAGTCATAATTGTCTTTCATAACTGGAAACCTTCCTTCTAAAGTGGTTCTTTGTCGGCATATCACATCTTTGTATAGCTTAATGTTGCTTTTATCACTTCATTGCTTTTGTTACTTTTTCACATGGAAATGTTTTGATTAGATTCAAAGAATCTTTCTAAGCTTTCATAATAGCTATTTCTGCATTTACAGCAATAATACAATCACCATAATACCAAATTTGTAAATTTGCCCATTATTTTATCATAATACCTCTACTAACAGTTATCATCCTCTAAATATATAGCCAGATTAGCAATAATAATGACTGTATTATTACCAACAGTGAGTTGTAAAGTTTGTGCCTAAAATAGAAAACTTGACCAGAATCCTAATTTCAGTAAACAGGATGCATGATTGTGGCAACACTAAGGACATTCTTTAATGACCTTCAGCATTTCATCTGGATATTTGACTATACCACAGTGTTTCTGGAATAAGATTTTGATTTAAATGATTCCTAACAATTCTCTAAGCAAGCAAGGAGGCAGACTCTTTCTACTAGTTGCCTGACACAGCCCACTTTAGGTTCTTTCATGGTATATCTACAAAGCAATTGGATTGCAACTCCCACAGCTTCACCTAAGCAAGTCAGATTAATGTCAACAACTAATACTCAATGCAATCCCAATAGCTGCCAAAACTGTGAAACTGCCCAGCTGGCTATGTGTAGGTGAGCTTGTACAGCCTATCCTGGGGTATATGCTATGACAGTTATGCTCTTGAGTCCACTTGGTTTACAGGTGCAACACATGTGTCTCAGCTAAGTGTAAATATGTTATAAAGACAACTTTATGTTATACATGCACAGGGTGGGTCGAGGATGCTTACTCAACAACCTCACATGACAGGAGGGGCATGTCTTAAGCCAGGACAACTCCCAGACAGAATAAAAATGTGATCTGGTAAAACATTTATGTTTCTCTTTCCCAAAAAGAAGTACCTGCCTAGCATATATTGTGGCTGTCAGCTAAATATAAATGCCTGTGCAGGCCTGTCCATCACATAAGAACATTCTTTTGCTTGCATACTAGTTCCCAAATGACATATTATGCTTGCTGTTTGTCAGACTGGGTGTGAATGAATTACATTGCTTTGACTTTCCAGAAACACAGTCCTCTGCTAAGAATGCTACAAACAACAGCCATCACGTTGAACTCAAATCCACTTGTATCATATGTGGTGGTTTCACTAATAAAAATGTTATCTGTAAGTTTACTAAGAAATGATGCAGAATAGACATAGCTCAAAATCTCAAGTAGATAAACTTTAGTGGAGGAAATGAATTTCAGAGAAGATCAAGCAAGTGATCCAAAGTATTCCAGGAAAGGGCTAAACATATCAGTTTCTTCCTATTAGATAATTTCCAAATAATAATTGCTAATCTGCTCCTCAGCATAATCTAGAAAATTTAGGGCATACTATCCAGTTTTTAACCTTTCAATTTACATTAAAATAGAAATAAAATGACATATAAATAAAAAACTGTTTTAGTATCTCAGGATGAAATTGTGGCTCCACTTAATTCAGTGGAAGATTTGTCATTGACTTAGGTACTCAAAAATGTCAGCAGGCATTTTTTTCACATAAAAGACTAAACTTTCAGAATAAAGGTGAAGGGACCGGCTTTGAAACTGAATTCAGGATTTCCATTACTTTCATTCCTCCCCCTCAAAATAAAAGAGAAATCAATATTGCTTAATACAATGTTTATATTTCTGTCATCCTGTTTTAAACCTAAAGTAAAAGAGGTTGTTTTAACTTTGCAAATGCTTCTTCCCTCCATAGAACTGTAGACCAAGGTTTGAAATAACAAAAGCATAACTCTATAGGGAAACTGAAAACAATTTAAAGTATTTTTTCATCATCTCTGAACACATGGAGTTCATTGCATTGATTTATTACTATTAATTCATGATGTATGCACTCACACATTTTTTTTCTTTTTTGCCCTGTTCCTTATTATTGCATCTGTGCCAACTTCCTCCTTTTTCCAGGTAACTCCACCTCACATCAGCTCTCTAGTTAATCAACATGTGCATCAGTCCAAAATGTAAGGCAATGATGAGGACTGCAGGAAACACTTTTTGCTAGGTGTCGCTGGCTTTCATACAGCTAATGATATCTTTCCCTGCTGGATAACGTTCTTTGTTTAGACAATTCATTGAGTGCACTGCCAAGAGATGTTTCTTGGGTGTGGTTTGAGGAATGAGCCATTGGAAAGAGGACAGGCATGACCTTGTTTTGCTGGCACACAATATTCCCTGAATAAACCCTCAAAATTTCCCACCTGTTCCTGGGACGAATGTATAAGGCTGAACTGAGACTAATCCTAACGAGAACATTGAAAAACAAGTGAAACTGACAACAGTTCCTTTCCCCATTCTTTTGGCCTTAATGCTTTCTCTAAGTTTTTTTGTGCAAATGCAGGAGCATCCTAGTACTGAATTTATGCACTGCAGAAACAATAGTAGGCAATATGACCGAACCTAGGCAATATAACCAGAGAGGATTTCTGATCACATAAAGCAGCAGTATGATTTAATAAAAAAAAATAAAATAGATACCTATAAATAAATTAAGCCCAAAACTAACATACACCAAAGTTTGAATTAAATTAGAGAATGAGTCATATAAAATAAAATACCAGGTTTGTGCTTCCAGCAGCAGCTGTGCTCAAAAAAGGCCTTGCTTTTGTATTTTAATTCTCTTTCCATTTTCAAATTTATTTAACTTTTTCAATTAATTCTATTTTAGAATTTATTAATATATTCTCCTGAGCAGCTGGAATTATATTACTGATAATTACCTCCAATACTCTTAGTAAATAATACCTGCATTCACATAAGCTTCCTTTTCCTAATGCCCACTTTTACCCAGCTTGTCTGTTGGTGTGAAGCAAGTGCATAGCTCTACTGATTCAGTAAAACAAGGCTGATTTATACCAACTGGAGATTTAGCCTTTCTTGTTTCCATAAAGTCAAATGGCATCTCATAGAGCTTTACAGATCTCTTAAATGGTATGTAACAGAAAATGTAGAAAGCTCTCAGATGGTTGGACATTTCCTCAGAGTGCTGACACTTCCTTCCTGCTCATTTCTCTTGTTAAGACAGAAATAACTCTCTGATATCTTGACCTTTTCAAAAAGAAAAACTTTCCCATACTGAGACCTGCTAATCAGGTCAAATTGCAGGAGCAAGTTTATTGTTAGGATCCTCTAAAAAATTGAAAGTATTAATAATTCCTTGCCCAGATGCCTGAGGACAAATTCTGAAACAAATACTCCCTGGTTTTCATCAGAAAATCATTTTACCCATTTGACTTAATGCTGCTGGGCACACATCACTGTCTAGTGAAGAATTAGTATATGGTTCCTTATGTTACATCCACATATTGTGCCACCATTCATTAGGATGTAAATCATCAGTCTTTATAGTATTTCCATCTATGGTCTAGGGTACAGGTTGTCTGTATGATACAGATACCTGGATAAATATAAATATATAAAACAAAAATAAACATATAAAACTAGTCAGTATTTAACAAACTTATACAAAATCAATTTCTTGCTAAGTAAGATTAGACATTGTATGGACATGCAGGTGTACAGAGTCCTGATGAGAAAATGTCAATACTTCAGGCATGTTGCCAACTGTTATTCAAACATCATTCTGGAAATGGATTGTCTTCTTGCAAAAGAAAAATCAAATGTTTCCAGAAATGAAGCAAAGTGCACAGAGCTGCCTTGGTTGGGCAGCAAGAAGAAAATATTAATTTTTCTTATTCTGTCCCTTAAAAAAGGAAACATCTATCATAAAAAGGTATTTTTACAAGATGGAGCAAATTGTGTCATCTTCAAACCCTACCTCTTGCAGAGGCCTCAACTACGACAGGTGGACAGTTTTGCCCCTGAAATGTGATTTAGGAGAAATCCTGGGTTTGGCAGGCTGTTATAACCTGCCACAGTGCTAACTAAATGCAAGTCAAAAGTTCTGTATAATTCATTAGCATTCTTTCTTGATTAGGAACTATGCAGCCACCTGTCCTTGCTGTTATTCAAGAAAAGAAGACAAGGCAGTCATTAAAAAAGGACTGGACTGACAAGTATTTGGTAGCGGTGAAGTACAGAACAAGAGCAATGAAAGTGCAGATAGCTTTGTAGTCAAACTACTGATGTGAACATCTGAGACTTAGAATCATAGAATCATAGAATAGTTAGGGTTGGAAAGAGCCTTAAGATCATCAAGTTCCAACTCCCCTGCCATGGGCAGGAACACCTCACACTAAACCATGTCACCCAAGGCTCTGTCCAACCCGGGCTTGAACACCACCAGGGATGGAGCATTCACAACTTCCCTGGGCAATCCATTCCAGTGCCTCACCACCCTCACAGTAAAGATCTTCCTCCTTATATCCAATCTAAACTTCCCCTGTTTAAGTTTGAACCTGTCACCCCTTGTCCTATCACTACAGTCCCTAATGAATCACAGAGGTAGAAAAGAAGTTGGGTAAGATATTCATTGCTTATAAGGAATACGTGTTACACCTTTCCTACATAATCCTTGGGGATGGATGTATACATCAACATGCAAATTCAGGAAATACTGAATAGGGTAATGCTGGAGTTCATTATAAATAACTAGAAGAGAAGGTGGCAAAATTCTAAGGAAGAGAAATAGTGAAAGAGACAGAAAAGAGGGAAAGACTTCTGCTTTCCTCTATTTACTGAGTTTTCCAGTGAAGGCCAGCAAGGGAAGCAATTGTTGCACAGCAGTTCCTGACAGTAAGCTGTAGCAAAGCATTCCAAAGTCAAACTGTTCAAGTCAAAAAGGCCAAAAGCTGCTGGATGAGAAGTGCAAGGCATGGGCTACACAGGTCCTTGCTCAGCCAGACCTCATGTTCTCCTGCATGTGAGTGTGCTGTTCCTCCAAGTGGTGCACGCAGGAGCTTCCAGCACTTCCTAATGAGAGGGCTGAGCTTAGGCTGTACGAGAGCACCCATGGGCTTGGGTAGCTACAGGCAAATTAGCAAAAGAACCTCTGCAGCTCCACCACCAACGGACCTGTGTCAGAGCTTCAGACAGGGAGAGCTGAAGGTGTGCCAGGCTGTGGCAGGGGGCTGGAATTAGATGAGCTTTAAGGTCCCTTTCAACTCAAACCACTCTATGGTTCTATGAAACTGTGTCTTTTTACAAAAGAATGTAGTGACAGGACAAAGGGCTTTCAACTGACAGGAGACTGAGATCTTAGGAAGTTCTTCCCTTCTTGGCAGCGTTCAAGGCCAGGCTGGAAATAGATGAGCTTTAAGGTCTCTTCCAACCCAAACCATTCCATGGCTCCCCGCAGCGCCGCTCTCCGCAGCCCTCCTCCCGCCCTCCGGGTTGCACCGATCGGTGGCAGCACCGGCTTGGGGAACGGAAGGACTGGTCGCCGTTGGATGGAGCCCTGTAGCCAATTCCCAGGAGGGAGCTGGACGTTAACGAGACTATCGACCTTTAGCGCTAAAATAGGACGAATCTAATTTAGTTCAATGCCCGAGGGAAGGAGAACTAGCGCTGGTCTACCGCTGCTGCTTTCGCCCCCCCTCCCACTCCTCGGCGGGCCTCCGGGCCGCGCTCGACCAAGCCGCCCTCGGCC
>JANHGB010009253.1:0-13043 GCA_026283785.1 Coracopsis vasa
CTGCCAGGGATGGGGCAGCCACAGCTTCTCTGGGCACCCTGTGCCAGCGCCTCAGCACCCTCACAGGGAAGAGCTCCTTCCTTACACACCGTGCAAGGGGACACCATAGAAGTGGCACTTGTTCAGCTGCGGTGAAGCCTGAGCCTGGATCCAGTTGCTGCTGTGATGTGTGTGTAGATACTGCCACAGACAAAGGAGCAGGGAGCTGCCCGGGGCAGCCGGGAGAGGGTGAGCCCCCGGGATGTGTGGGCTGGAAACCAGGCCATTCCAAAAGCAAGGAAGGGTCAGAAGCAGCTTTCCAGGAAGAGGGGAGGGTGTGAGGGCAGACCCAGAGGAAGGAGTTTGGAGGGAGGATTCTGGATGTGGCTCTGGGTGCCAGCAGCCGTGTCCCTGGGGATGGGAAGAGCACATCCCACCTCCTGCAGCCCCCAGCCCCGGCTGCAGGACCTGGGGCTGATGCTGACAACAGCCACAGGTCTCTGGCTCCTGCTCTGGGCTGCCTTTGGCTGCACCAAACTGCCCTTCCCTGCCACAGGAGCAGTTCCATGCTGGCTGCTGCTTCCTGCTCTTGGGACCCGGGGCTCCTGGTCTTCACCTCTGACCTGGGGCGCCTTCTGGGGTCTCACCACTGCGGTGCTAGTGCTGAGCGGTGCTAGTGCTGCTCGTTCCCAGGGTTTCCCAGCAGGATGCTTCCCTCCAGAGCAGGGATAACGCAGTGATACACGGTGTGGTGGCCGTGGTTCTGTGTTACCTCTAACCCTGGGTGACTTGGAGCCCTGATGGATGCCAGTGGGGCTGAGCAGCGTGGGATGATCCCTGTGGCGTGGCTGCCTTGTCACAGGGATGTGGGAGGTGGCTTAGGCTCTGTAGCCCCAGGGACAGGGGAGTGGGGCAGCCCATGGGGGAACACTGATCCCACCGTATGAGAGGTAACGGGGCTCAGCTTTACACAGTCTTGTGGGGGCTGTTGTGTGGTGACCCAACCCAACTGCTCCGCTCTGGGTTTCACTCACTGGCGCTGCTGTGGACCGTGCGGTGATGGACGGTGATGGACACATCCCTGCTTTGTGCCTGTTGCTGGGAAATCCTCCTGAAAGGGTTTCTGACTCCTTGATGGTTTCTCACTGTTTTCCTGGGCTCAGAACGGGACTCTCTGGATTGTCATTTCTGAGCTACTCAACTTGTATCTTTTCCTCCAAGATAAGGGATTTTTTCTCGCCTCAGCAGAGAAGTTGATTCAATAAGAGCAAATGAATGTGAATGACTCTGCAAGTCTGTGATGGAGCTCGGGGGTGGCCACTGCATTTCCCAACCATTCACAGTTGTGGCTTAGACATTATTGGGAACTAATGAGGGACCAGAAGATTGGGGGGGAAAAAAAGCAGAAATAATCCTGGCAATTACCATCTGGAGCGCTGGATTTCTCCCCTTGGTGAAGTAACAAGGCAGGAAACAGGGAAGAAAGGAACCCCATGAATGGCAGCAGTTGAACAGAGCTGCAGCAGCAGTGTGTGGGCAGGGGGAGGGATGTCCCTGAGAGGCCACGAGTGGATCCCGCTGGGATCCCCCGGCTGTGGGTGGGTTGGGGCAGATCCTGCTGCCAGGTGGATGCAGGTTGGTGCCTGCGGGTGGCTGAGGCAGCGCCAGGGGGTGGTCCTGGTGTTCCTTTCCTGAATTCCCAGAGGTGGGAGCTGGGACCCTCCTCAGAGGAGAGCTTGGAGCTCCCTACAGCTGCCTGACAGGGGGATGGAGCCAGGAGGGGGCTGGGCTCTGCTCCCAAGGACTTTAACCTGCCAGAGGGGAGACTGAGATGAGCTCTTAGGCAGAAGCTGTTCCCTGTGAGGGTGCTGAGGCGCTGGCACAGGGTGCCCAGAGAAGTGATCTGTTGAAGATGTCCCTGCTCACTGCAGGGGGTTGGATTTGATGAGCTTTGAACGTCCCTTCCAGCCCAAACTATTCTCTGGTTTTATGAAGACAGGTGAAATGAATGCATGCTTTGGAGTCAAAGACTGATACTGGAGGAATACCCTAAGCAGTAGAGAGCATGGAAAAGCCATCCCACAGGAGCCCTCATGCAGGTGGGGTGTAAGCGGTGGTGTTCAGACAAGCTACCAGTCGGAGAAACCACTACGCACACAAAGCTGGCTGCTGCTCAGTCCACTACAGTGTACTAAAGCCTCCAGTGGATGTGGCAGCCTCGTGTTGCAGTTCCCAGCCCAACTGGTGCAAGCAGACCTTCCTCCAAGCTCCACCAGTGTTACTGAGGTACCACGCAGGTACCGGACCCTGCGGGTACAGGGGAGGCTGCAGAGCATTGCTGCTGCTGGAGGCTTCGCATTCCCGGAATGGCTGGGGTAAAGGAAGACACTTACCTGTTCAGATCACGGTGTATGATGGGTTGGGTGAGGTTGTGGAGGTACTCCATGCCCTTGGCAACGTCTACGGCAATGATTAACTTAGACTGCAGATCCAGAGTTCTGTATGTTGAAAAAACCCCACAAACCAAAGAAATTACTTGAAATGAATAAACAGACAGTAATTACCTGTAAATTATTCTTATCTGTACATCTCAGAACCTTTATGATTGCTTTATATATGAAATAATGTCACATAAGCCATGGAATGTAAATGTAGATAATGTCAAATAATGATAATAATGATTTTGTGGTGACTTATTAATTTCCCTTGTACATCCAGTAATCTGCGTCACAGCTAACATTTTTCCTTGTGTGTTCCTTCCCCCATTGCTTTGTACTGAAACAGACATTTACATGGGCACTGGTTTACCAGTCACCCCGATCTGCACCCCCAGCCCCAGCAGGGATGGGGCAGATACCTCTTTTGTTCATGGAGCAGGGAGAAGAGCGATCCCCCCGAGATGTACTGAGTGACAATAGCAAACTGGCTGGGGTCGTCCAGGCAGGCTCCCACAAACTGGATGACACACGGGTGGTTCAGGCGGCAGAGGATGGACACTTCACGGCAGAACATGTCCACGTCCGATTTGGAGCAGTACGTGTTGGCTCGGTACCTGAGAGTTCACACGAGGGACACAGAAATAGCACAGAACAGGGGGTGTCAATGCTTCAAGGTGGGTCACGGCCCAACCAGGTGGGGAACTCTGATGGACTCACCGCTTGATTGCCACAATTTTATTTCTGCATCGTCCCTTGTACACTTTTCCAAAAGAACCTAAATCGGTGCAAAATAAATAAGCACAAAGTTATTGATCATGAGCACCGGGCGTTTCAAACGGGAGCATCAGGCGTTTCAAACGGGAGCATCAGGCATTACAAATGGGTGCATGCTTCCTCGGGTACCTGAGCCGATGATCTCATGGAACTCTAGCTCGGAGAGCTGCAGGTGGAAGTGTGATGGCAAACCAGCACGGAGCAGGAGGACGTCTGCCTTCTCTGCAAAGGAAAACACTTTCCTGTTGCACAGTGGGGGTCATGGGGAAGGGCGGAACATGAGGATTTACCCTCACACCCCCCTGTACTGTGAAACCTGGTTTTCCTCCCGTGAATCCTATTCCCTTTTGTTTCAGTAACCACAGCAAAACCAGTAACAGACCAATGCAATGCCTCAGATGTTTGGGGCTTTCTTGGCTTTCACTCCTTACCCCTGATGATCACTATCCCAGGGCATATTCTGCCTTCTCATCCGATGGTTGTGTACACCTCTTTATACACAGACTTAGCTCCTGTTTTCCTGTAAAAGCTCATCACTAATGCAGCGGATGCAATTCCAGATCTGACCGACTCTTTAGTGTCAGGGGGAATCTAAATTTTGCAGCTTCATTTTGTTAGCAAACAGCTGCACCTTGTTGATCTTTCTGGTCTATTATATAAAGTTTATCAGAACATTTCTAAATGGAGTGTTTCAGCGCCGCAGTGTGCAGGATGTCAGGATTTCATTATATCCGCAGTGCATATTTGAAGTGGAAAATTGAAAACTCCACAAAAAATGCAATATTTTAAAGTACAAACATTCATCTGAACGTTTTATCTGTTTGTGGTTCAGGTTAACACCAATTATTTTGGGACAGAATTTTTCTTGTAAAGATAATCCAGGCATTTTACAGTGGATTTCAATGTGATATTTCATAGATGTGTGTGCCTTGGTTTGGTGCTAAATTACAATCACATCCTTTTCTCCAAAGAAATAAAAATAAATGTATTGTTTAAAGTAAACGAAAATAAGATGAATACAGGAACTATCGTGATGTTGAGCAACAAAGGGGAGTATACCATTTCCTACAATTACCCTGGGGAAATATCGCTGCTGCTCATGCCCATCATTACAGTTCTGAACAATTAAAATCCCAGGAGTAATGAATCTTGTGCAGTGTGTTTAGGCTGAAAAACACCCTGGGTAAAAAGACCATAAAAGTTCAAGTTTTCCATTGCCATTAAAATACCTTTTGTCATGCTTTTAATCTTCCCTAGAGGGGATGGAACTGAAACATAGGAACCGTCTGAAACAGAAGAACAGAATGAGTTTTGTGGAGCTCAAAGACAGCAGAAGCATCTGTACTGATAAATTAATGAGGCAGTGATTGCTCAAAGAATGAATAATAAAGGGGTGGACATACACATAAGCACACTGACACATATGATTGTGTGCTGGGTTGGGCTGGGATGGAGTTAATCTTCACAGTAGCTGCTGTGAGGCTGGTTTGGGTTTGTGCTGGGAACAGAACACTCTGCAGTGGTTTATTTATCTAGCTCCTTGCTTCAGCATTCTTCTCAGCACTTGTCATTCAGTTGACAATACAAATGAGCATTTTTGTAGTAAAAAGGGTGATTAATTCTTCCCAAGGGGGAATTAGATAGCCACAGATACTAAAAAACACAAAGGGGACTGAGCATAGAAATCTACTGAGTGTCAGCAACCAGAAACATCAGAGCTAAGCACCACAAGGAGAATGGCTAGACAAGGTGTTAGGATGGGAAAATGCAGGAGTAATGATTACAAGGGATTGATCTTCATCTCACAGCTTTAGCTTTTCTTTCTAGTGAGTGATAGGAAGTGACAACTCTATTTTGAGATAAAGGAAGACTTTTGACATATATAGAGTACCTGGGAAATGGTGATTCTCATGACACTGATTTTATAGTGAGATAAATATATATATCTTATAGAGAGAGCTGGGCCTGGAGAAGAGATGACTGACGGAGATCTCACAAATGCATACGGGAGTGGGTGTCAAAAGGATGAGGCCATGCTTTTCAGTGATGCCCAGCAACAGGCACAAACTGAGACACAGGAAGTTCCATTGGAATAGGAGGAAAAACTTCCTTAGTTTGGGAGTGGCAAGAGCACTGGGATGGGCTGCCCAGAGAGGCTGAGGTGCTCCCTTCTCTGGAGATAAATCCGCTGGATGTGATGCTCTGCAACCTGCTCCAAGTGAGCTGTAGCAGGGGGTTGGACTGGATGATCTCCCATGGTCCCTCCCAGCCCCAACCACTCTGTGGTTCTGTGACTTCAGTGATCATTGGATCAGATCCTTCAGTTAGAGAATAAAGTGATCTCTCAGACCATACCTCCTCCAGGTTGTGAGTATTCATTGCAGGGGGATTCATCTTGAGGTCTCTTGTAATGCTTCAGAAGGGTCACAATAGCATCGTGACCTGAGGAAGAAAGAGGAAGTCTAAAGATGTGCAGGTAAACTCAACAGTCTTCTTTTTTTTCATTGATTAATACAAAATCAGGGGGTTTCTAAAATATTGCAAAATGTGTCCATAAAGCCTGTAGGCACAGATACAGCCGCGCTCATTGGAGCCATCCTGAGATCCTTAACTACAAAAATACAGGGAAATACCTGCCAAGAAAAACAAGGGTCTTATTGTGGCTAGTCCACCTAATCCTAGAATGTGAAGTATAGCAGTAGAACAAACCCTGCTACAGAAAGCCTACAGTGGAAGTTGACGATGCTCTACAATAGGCCTTACAAGGAAACCAGTGCCTGAAAATACTTCAGTTTTGGTGTCCTGAACTGGACTAAATATTTTGCCAGTATCAGGTTTTTGAAAGGCTTTTGAAATCCACAGTTCTCTATCAGCCACTCTCATGAGAAACGGTGCTGCTCTTGGAGAAGGGGGAGCATCCTGAAGTCATGGAGTCAAAAACAGGACAGGAAACTGGTCCACGCAGGGCAGTACAACAGGAACCATGGAAACAGCCTTGCTGTGACCGTACCTGCAAGACTTCCAGACAACTGGCACTGTTTATCACTCCTTGCAATGCCTCCTTCAGGAACAAACCTAGAACCTGTGCACAGACTGAGGGGGACACAGCCGCTCCTGACCAGGCCGCCTGTTTTCTCCTTTAGCAGCACAGACACACTCCTGTCCTTGAGGTTGTGCTGATCAGAATAATGCTCAACAGAGGGTCTGAGAAGATAGATAAAAGGGCTGGGTTTTATAACCCTTCACGCCAGGCACCAGAAAGCAGATGGCGAGCGCTCTTATTCTGCAGAGACTGAGGGGTTATTCTGTAGTGTTTCTTCCTCTGCTGTTCCCTCTTCCTTGTTCTCTTCCTATGGGTTTTGTAGCAGAAACAAGAAAGCCAAAATACCTTTCTCATAGGCCCACATTAAACAGGTCTGCTCATCCTTTTCTCCACTGGACCTGCTGGGATCACAAGCTACGAGGTTCATATCAGCTCCATTATCCAGTAAAAACTGTACCAGTCGAATGTGGCCATGGTAGCAAGCACAATGTAGTCCTAGAATGTCAGAGAAGTGTGGTAAGCACAGCTGCCAGAACATCCAAACAGGACTTGCAGCAACAAGTACAAAGCACGAATTGATTTCCTACATAAAGGAATATATTATCAGAAGAGTACCCGAGGCTCTAGGTGAAAATGGAGCAGGAACATTGCAGGAACCCCTCTGCTGCCTGCACACAAGATGTCAGCATTTACTCTCCCACCTGCAAATCACACTGAACAGCTTTGGACGTGAGGAGAAGCAAGCAGAAACAAAGGTGGCTCTTTTGCTGTTGCCTGTGGCAGGGGCGTGGAGGTGTGAAGCCCTTCAGACACCAGATCCTTCGTGCCTGGTCCCTAGCAGAATTATACTTGGGCCCAATTCTTGAACCTACTTAGAAGCCCAGCTATGGGAGAATCAGTTTACATCAGGTTTGTTACTCATATACAAGCTAATGTATATTAGCTGGCACGTCCTCACTGAAGTTTTATCACTGCTTTGGACGCCTGCAAACGTATTCCAGAAGAGCTGGGACCTGTCTGAAGGATAACTGGGTGCTGAGCATTGAACTACTGTGGGGGTTACCCTAGAAATCCTCACTTTATGTGGCTTCCTGATTGTTTGGTGCTGGAACATACCCTCCTACCCATAACGATGGTGATGTTACCTGTGTGCCCATCTCTTCCCTGGTGGTTGATGCTTACAACGTTCTGGTCCAGAAGAAATTTCACAAGTTCTATGTTCTTCCCATAGGTGCAAGCACTGTAAAATAAAGGGAAATGTGAATGCTGTAGTCCATAAAAGGACAAATACCTCAGCTAGCCCAATATTAACAAATCATTATACAGAGATAAAACTGTAGAAATAGAATAAAGGACCTTTAGTACTGCATGGTTCACCCACCAAAGCACATCCATTCCATTGTTTCAGGGACATACTAGTTATTGTATAAATTCATTTTGCACAGTTATACAAAGTCTGTTTTGCAAAGTGCCTCTTAAATGGCACTTTACAAACTTAGAGCATCAGAATCAAACTGTTCAACCACCTCGTTTCTCATCTGGGGCTCCTGGACTACCTGGTCCTACCTTCACGTGCTCTCCTGTATCTCCAGGTGTAATCCTAGCATCCACGCTGAGCTCACTGCTTGCTTTGTTCCCCACCTGGCAGCTGGTGAAGCAGTTGTAATCCTGGGTGCTGTACCACATGCACGTGCAGGTGGAATGCTGCTGGCAATGGCATTGAAACACCTCACCTGTGGAAAGCCGTTTCACTGAATATGTTTTCCTTAGTGAGACTTTCTGTTCCCGAGAGCTGAATCATTTCCTTCACCACCTCGAACTTCCCGTTGTAGCAGGCACTGGAGGTGAAGTAAAGAGCAGTTAACACCACCAGCTTTCCCATTAGTCTAACTCCCCAGTGGTAAGCCAGGTAACCCAGAGCTCACAGGTGTAAAGGGGTGTCTCCGTAGATATTCACCACATGGGGCTGAACTTCAAAGCTGCTCTGCAGTAAGAACTTCACGATTTCATGGTGTCCAAATCGACAACAGAAGTGCAGCGGGACATGGTCTTCGTTGTCCTGAGCATTCACTGCCGTTGGACCCAGAAAGAGAACAGAGGAAGTATTTTATACTTAACACAGCTTGTTTGGAGCATTTAGTAATGTTTTAGGTGTTGTGCCTATATGTGCCTATATGTACCTATATGTTTTGAAGCCTCCTGCTAAAATATTTGTGGTCCTATTTCTTTAAAATGGATATTTCTATGAGCTTTCATATATCAAACCCGCATTACTCAATGCCATCTGTAGTAGTCTGTCAGGGTGGTTTTTTGGACTTGGGGTGTAATTGCTTTCTTCCAGTAGCAGATGGATTGAATGTTTTCATGTAGCTTTCCACGAATGATTCACGAGTTATAAGTGGCCTTAGAAAGAGCAGCTGTGAAGCAAAAGTAGGATACATAGCTACTATGTGTAAGAAAGCAATTCACTGAGTTACTCCAAATGCATGGCACAATAGTTATTGATTACAAATACTATTAAGAAACATACTTCGCTGTTGTTCCTAAGAAAGGAGAATCCAGTTGGTTTTAAGATATATGTTAGCTTCCTTGAGCAGCAGGATGAAGGCTTCTCAATGTAATTATACAGTGACAAAACAGAAACACAACTGAAGGAAATGCAAGAAGGATGTGTTTTTCACAGTCACTGTTAAAATACAAACACATAAAAGGCAAGAAAGGAGGAGGACAATTCATTCAAACTTCCAGATTTCCAGTGTTCACTGGTGTCCAGTGACAGATGACTCCAAAGGTGAATTCTGTTTCAGGCCAAAGAAGAAAACAAAAAAGGAATTCCTTTAGCTTATATTAAGCTTGCGTCCCCACATTTCAGTAACTGCTTCCACCACCCGTTCCCGCAGTTGTATTTTAAAGGGAGTAAAAAAAAGTAAACGGTTTTATTCTCTATTCTAAAATAATTCTTCACTTTATAGGTTCATGTGACATGTTAGCCTTTGAGTTTTATTATGCTGGGGAACCAGACACAGATTCATTCTGAGGTGCAATAAATAAGAGGGGAATAAATGTCAGAGTTTTATAGTAATACATGTCAGTGTGTTGGAATATGTACCCACGGGATGGCCTGAAGGACATCAGGGGTCCCAGGGCCATGAGTGTCTTCAACACAGTGAGGTGTGAGGTGTAGCAGGGAAGGGAACATGAATCTTCCCTGTTTATGCAGTTGGAAAGGATGTCAGATACTTGCAGCCATTTGCTCTTCCTCTGGAAGGACACACAGCTCAGCGTGGGATGACGGGTTTGTTTAATTGAGAGCATTTTGATTTCTAAATGAACCACAGCACAGAGCGTGGAACGTTTCCAAGGCTGGAAAACGGGCAGCGCAGGTCTGGTTTAAACAACCAAGGGAAACTTGCCATGACCCAGCGAGTGGGAACTGGCTCAGACTGGGAGACAAACTGAACGTGACGGATTCTCAGCACCAGGCTCTGGCTTTAGATTTAAAACTGACTGCATCTGCCAGAGGTGCCAGTGGTTTTCAGAGACACTTGAGAGAAGAGGAAGAGCAAGTCCAGGCAGCTCAGAGCTCCTGCGAGCAGCAGATCTCATTAACAGACTATAGGAGCTACACAGACAAAGAATGTATTTTATATCACGTGGTCTCTGGAAGAAACCTCCAGGACCAGCAGTTTGAAGAATAACAGAAAGTAGCAGTTGGCTCATGTGAAGCAAAGGAAGTGTTTGTTTCCTGGCCACCAGCTGGTTCTCTGAGTTCACAAAGAGTCTGTTTCTTCCCTACCCCATCGGGCTATAAACCAGCCTGTGAAGCACGGTAAAGCATGTGCAGAGAAGACTCCATTTTCGGTGGAATTGTTTGTGAACCATTTCAGTTTCTCATCTGAACTATTCTGAATCACTTGCTGTACAATTCTGACTTGAAATTCTCCGTCTGCACCTCCCCACTGGGACGTCACCATGTGTTCGTGTCATTCTGATCACAAGCACACACCACACGGCTGCGGGTCCTCTGCCTGGATGAGGGTCTCAGGAGTAAGCTACCTCTGCATATTAATCTTTACTTTGTTTTCTGCTGCTGTTTTTCACCTCTAAGTTACTCATGGAAACAGAATGCACGTGAGGTGACAAACCAACAAGTGAAGAGAACTCTCCAACTCCTATCTGTATGTTTCAGTTGCCCGAAGGCGACACACAAACACACACAGAGTACGTGTCAGGAAGGTAAACCCAAGCTTTGAGGCCTGACTCTGTCTATAACATACACTGTTCAAGCTGGTTTTCCAAAACATCCTTTCTTACCGTCAGCTTTGCTTCCCTCTTCCACCAGGAGTTTCGTAATGTTGAGAAAGCCTTTGGCAGAAGCCAGGTGGAGAGGTCTGTCTCCAACTTCACCACTCGCATTCACATCAGCTCCAAACTTCAGTAAGAGGTGGGTTACCTGAATAGGTCATTAAATTATCACATGGAAATAAGGCTTTTGGCAAAACCAGACAGAATACCCCACTGGGCAGTACTGTACGTGGGCATCTCTTTAAAGCTAAATCAGGTGAGATTCAGTAGAGAACTTATTTTTGAGTTATACATCTATATAACTATTTCAATTCTCAATGGCAGGTACTCATTTGCTCTCTAAAAGGTTATGTATGGCAAAAGGCTCAACACAAGACACATGTATTTGTTTAACTGACCAGTCAGCAAAATAAAGCAAATGCCCTCGAAGTCCTCAAATGCCAGAGCCTTTGCTTGCTTCCTGATCTGAGCCTCTCCTCACAGGAGCACCATAGGAGCTTTTAGCACAATTTCACAAGGCCATGACTGTTTGTTCAGAAGTGGCTCATGGCAAATAAACACAATCCTCTCTCAAGCCAGCATTCCAGGAGTTCCTTAACATGACTGGATGATGAGGTACATGTCTAGGGAAAGCAGCACCTCGGGAACACATTCCCGGTTCACCTACTTGCTGCCCACAGCCATGGATAAGGAACATCTTCACTCATCTGTGCATCTGAGTTCTGTGCTTTCAAAAGCTTTTCCTGCAACACCTCCTCGGTGCACTCAAAGTAACGTGTCCTGGAATGAGGAATGCACTCTGCCTACAGGTTATCCCTTGAAACTTGAACATACCCCAGAATCCATGCTTTTAGCCAAAAAAGGGTGTAGGGAATGACGTGTGTAACCCAAAACAGATCCATTGTCACATTTCCCATAACAGGGCTATTGAGGGCAAGGGGCTGGACTGCTACATTAACCGCATGTCAACTATACACTATTGAAAGACAGAGAATTAGGAGGGTCAGTGCCAGCTTCGATCAGAACTTCAGCTTATGTTTCAGTAAGTCCATGATCTGTGTGAAGGAAGAAAGCACAGTTGGACTTGTCACATGCATGGACCCCATGCAAACCCTGCTCTCTAAATCCTTTCTTCTGTTAACAAAAAGTGGCCACAAGCTAGTTTGTGCGTTCCAGGGAAAACCAATGGAGTTGCCATGTGATTATTATTCCCTGGAGAGATTTAAGAATATCTCCTCACATTTCTTATGCAATCTCTGAAATGTGGGATGAATAAACGTCAAATGGATCATGCTTCTGGGTCCAAGCTTGTTCATAGGTTACCAAACCTATTTCTGCTGGGGTCTAGCACCGAGTGTAGAAATTTGCTGTTGATATTCAGACTGTTGGAGCAGCTAGAGATTGACTTCAGAAGTGTAACTTCTGTATGTGAGGCCTTTTTGTGGTAGGACCCTCTGGAATGTAAAGCAAAACGAACACCAAACCTATAGCTTTAGTTACCTGTTCATGGCCATAATATGCAGCAATATGCAGCGGGGTGAAAAAAACTGCATCCTGGACATTCACGTAAGCTCCATGCTGCAAAAGAATATCAACAGCCTGGAAAGAAACAAGCAGAAAATTCCAGTTGGAAGCACTCTAGACACGTGGGCAGCTCCTAAAACAAGATTTCCAAACCTTACACCACCAGCTTAACAAGAAGCCCCAAACCAGCAGCCATGAAGGTGAAGGACTGCATCCAACATGCAGAAGTGATTGACTTACAGTACTCACACTGAACACTGAATGTCACTGATGCTTTATAAATAAGCCTGAAAATGTGTTTGCCAGTGAAAAGCCTGAGTTATGAAGTAAGAGGCACAGAAATGAGTGTCTGGATTTTCTGAGAATAACCTTTAATTTTCTTTAGCCATTATGAACAGAGAGCAGTAAACAAATCAGGTTTTAGGAGTAGAAAAAGGAACCAAAATGAAAGATCCTTTGGAATGTAAATGTGTGAAGGTGAATTCTCACACACAATTCCCTCGGTGGGTAACGGTTTCTTTGTATTTTAGATGATAACAGCCCTTTGGCTTCAATAAATAACCCGAAGTATTTGCCTTCCAATTTGCACTTTCTGGGTCTTTCAGGAGGCCGCTGCTTACCCAGGCAGTGATGGGTTATCAGAACTGGCTTCCTGAGTGACTGTCAGGATAGAAGTCAGAGTGGAACCACTGTGGATTATGCACTGGAGCCGAAGAGCTGCTAAGCTTTGTGAAGCCCTATGGACTCTTTAGGCACACTCAGAGGCTGGTACCACAGACTGCCCGAGTCCTTCTACATGTGATGAATGTTATTTTTGAGTCTAATGATGGTGAAAGATGCTGGCCCATGACTCAAAGAGGAAATGGCCAGCTCCAAAGCTGCATTTCTGATACCTGCCCTCCCTGCTGCCACCTCCTCTGAGGATGCCCGTGGTTAACGCTTGTGGTGATGATGCCCATTTCTGACAACTGCTGCCTAAG
>JANHGB010009255.1:0-12363 GCA_026283785.1 Coracopsis vasa
CAGATACTGGAAGGCTGCTATGAGGTCTCCACGCAGCCTTCTCTTCTCCAGGCTGAACAGCCTCAACTTTCTCAGCCAGGAGGTGCTCCAGCCTCCTCATCATCCTCATGGCCCTCCTCTGGACATGCTCCAACCCATCTCCAGTGCTAAAAGTCTCACTGCCTGACCTGCCAGGCTTCTGTGCAACTTTCACACGGACATAAATCAGCATGCAGTTTGCAGGACAGCTCATGGCTTCATCTGAGTAACAAACAAAAGTAATTCTTTAATGCTATTTACTTCAGTTAGCTCCTGAAAAGTAACACAACAATGGGCTTGATACTGCCACAAGTTAGCTCCAGTTCTAGCCCAAGCACTGCCCTAAGCTCAAGTACTGAGCACATATGAAATGTTTCTTGCACAAGCACAGTAGTGATTTGAACTGCTCCCAGATGGCCCTCATAGGGCAAAAGTTACAGCTACAAACATCTATAAACAACACACTACATTTTCTGCTGTTTAAAACTGTTACATCAAATAACTCATTACATGTTTGGGATTTTTTTTGGACTGCAAATAGACAATTTCTTACAAGTTTTCCTCCAACCCCACCCATTTATTTTGAAGAGATAACTTACACAATGAAATACTTCTGAGTAGATCAGATATTGTAAAACTCAGACACAAAGCACTGGTCACTGTTGTGAATCGTCACACAGGCATGATTCTGGCTGCTGCTGAGCAGTCAGAAGTATCAAAATCAGTATCACTAATGAGGTGCTTAAAGTGTTTCAAAGTGCTTGAGTGGGGAATTAAGAGCTTGAACTATTTCCTACTGTCCTCCTATTATCACCAGGTCATTTTTAGCATGTTCTCTTACCTTCAAAAAGAACATGTTCCAGCGCCAACATCTGAAGTGTTATGCAATCTGAGCTGAAAACACCACCAGTTTAGGATGAAAAGGCATTGCTGTCTCCCATATGGGCATTCAGGTCCAAAACATAGAGAAGCTGGAAGTGGCAGGCCTGCCAACAAATTACTTGCAAGGATTTTACTACTCTGTAATGGCTGATATGGCACATCTAATTATTGTACATTGCTCTGCTCAGTCAAAGAGCTTTTATTGTATAAAAGCACTCCACAGCTGAGAGGTTTTTTCACATCCTTACTCTTCTATTTTTGATAAACTAGTTCTACAATTCAAAATCTTAATTGAATTCCTCTGAAATATTCACTAACTAGAACCAGGATTTCACCATTTGCTAATTAATTTCACATGTATGATCCATGATTTTAAATTCTAGTGCTCAGTGTAGTTTGGTATTGCCATGCAAATAAGCAGGGAAGCCAAGATATGAAAAAACCCTAAACCAACCAACTAAACCCCCCAAAACAATTGCCAAAAAAAAAAACAATATGGGAAAAAATGCTCCTGGCTCTGACAATTAAATACACATAATACACTACTGTCAGGGTATCTAGATGGAATTTTCCCTGAGCAATCTGTGCCTCATTCTTCTTCTTCTATGCATCCCTGTACTTTCATCTTCTATACAGACCATCACTGAAGCACCTGAAGACTGTGACTAGGTTGCCTTCAGCCTTCTCTTTCCTAGGCTGAAAAGAATTCAATTCCTTCAGCCCTTCCTTCTTCATGCGTATAGCTCTTCAGCCCTCTAAATGTTTTGGTGGTCCTCTGTTGGACCCTCTCCAGTTTCTCAATGTACCTCTGGAATTGGGGAAGCAAAGATGGGACACAGTATCCCAGGTGTGGCCTAGCAAGAGTGTCCCCTGATTTGCTTGCTACACTCCTGCTACAGACCTACCAAGGCACAGGATGCCCTCTTTGCTGCAAAGGTGCACAGCCAACTCCATATCCCTTCTGGTGAAGGAGAAGGACCACCATGGTGGTGTGGAAGCTTTAGTAAAAGTAGACATGCATGACGGTGTATTTAGGAGTTTAGGACAACTGACAGAAGAGAAAGAAGCACATCTAGTAGTATGCAGACTTCATAGGTGTTATTAAAATCAGAAGCATGAAGTTAAATACTGAAACACCAAACAATATCTCTCTAGTGTATTAATGATACTACAGCTATATACAGTAAGCCTTCAAAGGCAACCCATTCATATGCACCATAGCATTTCAGATCTTATTACAACAGCAGTAGCACACACAAAGCTCAGACTTATTCCTGAAAGAGATCCCTGCTGCCAGGATTAGCAGACAATCTCCATTACTTGTTTGCACTACTGAACCAAGGATCTACACAATGAGTTGCTGACTCCACTTTCTACACCACAGGAATATGCCTTTATATACTGCTGCCTACAATAATTAACCAGTTTTCTTATGGACAAAATACTCAGCTATGCTACTAAAAACCAAAATAAAGAAAATTAATAGACAAACAAGCACTTCTATGAACCGCGAGTGAAACAGGGAGTAGCAGTTTGTCATTTCTGTAACGAACAACTGATTTCCTTACTTGACTCATCAAAATCTCAGTGCCTTGAAGGCCAAGATTGGCTTGAAAATTGTAACTAACCACAAATGATAGCAAAATACCACAAGACAACGTGACATTTTTAACGTCTCTGCAGGAGTTTGGAGGCTCTGAAATTGCATTGCAGCCCCAAGACACATTTTTTGGAAGGTGGCTACTTCTGACCCACCCCCAGAAGTTTTGTAGTTGTCAGCTTATACATATTCACCTTCTGGATTATACTGAACAGAACTGTAATGTTACTTACATCTAACCTCCCAGTAACTGCCTGAAGTGCACCCATCAGTTAAGGTTTTCAATACAGTCCACAGACTTTAACACTTCATAACTTCGCATGGTCTTGTGATTGTTTCCACGCAGCATCAAGTCTCAAAGCAAACCCCCATGCAGCTTCCCCCTGCCCCTCTCAACTTGGTCTCGATTACTTCAGCCAGTTACTCACAGAAATTAATTATTAAAAACTTAGCAGACTTTCAAACTGTTGAAAATAAACTGAAAAGTCTTATTTATGCTTCAGTACACTCCTGACACTGCATATCAACAGAAGAGTAACTCATAACTCTCGTCAACAATTGAAGCACGGTTCAGTGCCAAGAAGCAGCTGTATTTAAAAAACAAAACAAAACAACCCCAAACACTTCCCTACTCAGACCTGTTTCCTTTTTGTATCCAGAGCCTTACATGACTACATAGAAATAAAAATATTAGCTGGGCAGAGCCACTACAGGAAGGCAGGCTCGCTTCCACCCTCTGCCAAGTCTCAGCAACAGCACTGCTCCATTTTCATCAACTGTGTTACCAGGAAGCCACTTCTCCCCTTTTGATTGTCACAGTCCCAAACCAGAGCACCTCTCAAGTTCCTTGTGCCCTCAGACTCTGTTAAGGATACAACCATTTTGCACACACAGCAGCTGCAAATCTGTCAAGGTTTATCATCAGCCTGTAAGATCATACTCCAAAAAACGTTAGTGCTGGAACTTGCCAAAGACACAACCCTTTCATTCCTTAGGCTAGTCCCAAGAGAGGGCTAATCCACATCATTAAGACAAAGGAAGTCAAAACCCCAGTCAGGTGCCTCTCAAAACAAGCAGATTGCACAGATGCTGCTGATGACCTCATGTGGCCCATAAAAACACTTTTAGAAGGATGAGGACTCTCAGAGCACAGCTGAATCAGCAGGATTAGGAGCAATTCCTTTTTATCTTAATCACTAAAACACCAAAGCAGTTACAAGCTCAGAGCTTCACAGGCTCTTCCAAAGCTCAAGGGCAATTGTCTGACCCAAACACTCCAAAAACAGCACCCATTTCAAGTGCCCCATTTCTCCCCATTCACCCATTAAGAAAAATGACCCTGCACTGAAAATTAAAAGCTAGAAAATTAACAATCTCCTACTGAAGACACACCACTCAAAGAACAAGAAACAGCTGAAGTCTTTGCAAAAAGTGCTTCATATAGCCCCCTAAACTGACAGCTTAGTTGCTACACTAAATGCACAAGCACAGAGCAAGATACAACTGTTTTACATCAAGGGTGACACATGATCACTATCCAACTCATCACAGCAATGGAGTTCAACCACGGAAGGAAAACAGGGCATCCATATAATTAATCTGCTGGAGATAATTACTCAAATCACAACACCATCAGGTCTCAACAGTCATAGCTACACTGCAAGATACAGCATCAAGCACACTGAGAGCAGCCCACATAGCTACAGACATGAGCTTCACAGTACTTTCAAAGGTACCACGTTTAACAGCACATTATTGACAGTAATGTAGCAACTACAAGCAAATTAAAAAAAGGTGTTGTTTATAAATCTCCTACATTCTTTTTTACAGTTTTACTGCCAACCCTAACAATACCCAAATCAAGCTTCCTCAGGCAGCCTGCAAGAGGGGGCTCCAAGGCACCATGGCTGCAGCCCAGGGAGGAAGCAAAACCAAAGAACTTGTAGGTAACACCTTCAGCAATCTCGCTTTCTCCCAGCTGACACAGACAGTTACATGATGCAAAACATTGCTCTGCCCTGTCTTAGAGTCCTTATGATCAGCAGCTCTAAAACACCCCAAACTCTGGCCCCCATACATCATAGAGCAACCTCATGTGCCCTCCACAGTCTTTGTGGTCCCTGGCCTCAAGGGTTCCCAGGAAGATGGATAGCCCTTGCAAAATCAGTGCACGGGAAGTTCAGAAACTTCTCTTTCCTATATGCATTCAATGGAGACAGTGCAGACATTGGACGCAATCTGGCCTTCAGCACTTCAAAGTTCAGGAAACAAAGGCGTGAAAGAGTAAATACTCAAACTCTTCCAACTACCAGCAAATGCACTTCCAACTGCCTTCATACAAGACTACCTGCTACCACCTTCCATAACATTATTCAAAATCACCTCTCACATAGTGCTGTTCTTCAGATTTCAGCTACCGGAAGGCAGCAATTAACTGAAAAGCTAATCTGTTACTTCAAGAGATAACAAAGTCTAAACCTCATCACTTCTGGGTACCAGCTGATGTTTTAATATCTAATTCACACTTTCCAAAAGGCTGATGTTGCCACTATGGACATTTTTACATCCTACTACTTCATCAGTAGTCAAAAGATCTGCTAGCTTTTTGTCAGTTATTATATGCAAACCCCACCTTTATAACATTTCTAGACAGCTCTAGCATTACCATGGGTAAAATTTATACCTTTTTCTTTTAATTTAAAAAGACACTGAACTGGAACTGGTGGGGAATAATTCAGTATGAACAATACTCGCCTTCAATAAATCTGTTAAACATCGTTTTCCAAATCTAATGATGAGTCCTCTAAATTTTATTTTCATTTTTATGGAGCTGCATATATTAAAACATACAGCCCTGTGAATCATCTTCACAGCCAACCAAGCAATTTAGTAATCTTAGACATAGTTTATTTAGCCTGAAATAAGCTGCACTTTGATTATGTGCAAACTACTATGTGTAGTTTCTGAATGTATGGAAGACTCTGACACCTCTGAAGAATAAATACATGTTCTAATGACATATTATGTGGATAACTGAGATGACTTTATAACTTAAATATTTATGATCACGAGCCTATAGCAGAGAAACTACAAAATTATTCGAGCATTTCCTAATTTACTCCATCAGTCTTAGCACTGTACAGAGGGAAGGGCATACTACACAGGAGTGAAAAAGGAAAAGTGAATACCATAGCCTAACTTTCTGGGGTCACATCAGAAGATGTTGTTCCATTGCAGCTGCTCTCCCTCAGAGAAAACAGATATTTGCTCTGGTTGCAAGGCAAGAACGTACCCGAGTACATTCAGCTGGTGCTCAGCATCCTCTGCAGAGGTATTTGCAAATGCACTGGAGCTTTGGACTGTGTGAAAAGTATTCACAATGGAGACCAAGCTGACTGCCTGCCATTTGGAGCACACACTGAGTTCACCTCAGCTGTCATCTGTCTTCTTTAGCTGCACAGCTCACTGTCATCCTCCTGCAAAGAGCAGCTCCATCCCCAAAGCAAGCCTCAGCAAAACACCCTACATTCAGTGGTCACATGTATTAATATGAACAAAGCCTTTATTATGGTTGTGCTTGCACAGAGCCAGGGTTACACAGTCCATCATCTCTTCATCGCATGATGCTTGGGCACAAAGCACCCCCTCAGCCTTGTGAGACCCTGCGTCTCAGCACCTCTCTTTGATGTCGCAGCTAGGCCAAGTACAGAATGAGCCAAGATTCAAATCGCCCATTATTCAGAGCTGTCAGATTCTGGTCTCTTGAATGCTCAGTGGAAAGCAGCCTTTGGGTACAATTTTTAATTGTTATTGTCAATATTTCTTACACTTTTTTCGCAACTCATATTCTAGTGAACCACAAAATAGCTCAAAACATTGTCTTTCACAGCAGAGAAGCAAACTATGCTGCTCCTTCGTTTCTGCCTTGATTAAGCAACAGATTCACTCTCAACATCCTTAAAAAAATCACTAGCTTCAAATTTTTTCTCTCTCAATAGAAAATGAATCCAAGCATGAAAACAAAGGCGACTATTTCAGAAGCCATTTACGAGCTTTATGATGTTTTTACAGGTAGAAAACTGATTACACTGACAACAGCACCCCTGTCTCCTGGCTTCTCATCTGCCCATGTGAACCCTGATCCTCTATATTTAGTTTACTAGTACTGACCTCAGTATCTCAATGACAATCTCAGAAACAACACAGACTTGGTCACATCGACAAAGAGCTCCAGGAGAAAGATCCCGCTTCTGACATAAATTAAAAAATACATAATGTGGGAAAGCAGAAACTCCCCAGAACTGCTTCTGTAGAGGGTTTTCCATAACCTTTGAAAGAGCAGCTATAGCTTCAAAGGGAAACCAAACCGCAATCATAGCAGATCTGCTGCTAGAAGATGGACACCAAAATATAACATACATTCAATGCACTGGAATTGAAGAAAGATGAACAGTGCTGCACTTCTACATTAGGGCCTCCCTCTGCATTCTTCCTGCAAAGGAGACCAGGGCAGAAAGAGCCTGCACCAGCACAAAGACTCATCAAGCAGGAATGTGTCAGTAGCGGGATCTGAGGGAAAACCAAGATGAGACAGCTTCCTCCAGTGCCATTACTCTACTGATGTACCTCCAAGGGTTCAGCAGCGTGGCCTTTTCCTTCCTCAGTCTTCTTTCTCCAAATGGGAACAACAAAGACTCAGTTCCCTGCTTTATCACGTCTATTTTCTCTTAGATCATTCTTAGGAAAGGCTTCACAGTAAAGGAACTTTTCTAGGCGAGTTCTTATAAATAAAGGTGTGCATTGCATAGTGTACATAGCATGTCATGGCAGACAATGTTTAATGGCTGTAGTTTCCTGACTGTAGTTCTGCTTTGATATCACAGTGACAAAGGTAATAACAGAAATCAAAAACTTCAGAGCCCGCCTGCAGAACAAGGTTAATTGGCACCTCTGTCTTGAAGAATTCTGCTGGTTTAGTCTCAGCTGAGATCTCCACTCAATCCTGGCCAAATTTAGCCATCACTGATGCTAATTTGTGCCAACCACTTATTAAATAACTTTGAAAAAGAGAAAATAACCACAGGGCAGAAAAAATAGGACACAGGTAAGTCAGTACAAAAGCCAACATACTTATCTGACCTGTGGTGGCAAAGAGACATGAAAACAGGACAGAAGGAAGGGGCACAGAGCTTCACAGGTGACACCATTTTGCATTACACAGAAAAGACAGGCTCCTACTGGAACAATACTGTCCATCTTCTTAAATGGTGCTCATCTCTGCTTTAGGAAAAACAGCCTTATCAAGAACAGCAACATAAATTAAAGAGGCATCCAAACCTTATAGACTTGTCCATATGTCCCATTTCCAACAACCTGCACCAGTTCAAATATTCCCGCAGGGTCCTGCGAAAAGCAGAAGAAATAACATTATTTGCAGAAAAGCAACCACTTCATAATGGAGTGTAACTGTACACAATCAAAATGAAAACATCTATGGCACATGTCCTAATGATCTGCATTACACACTAAAGGGGAAATTGCCAAATAACAGTGTAAAAAATACATTAATATTGAAATTTAGAGTCAAGTTGCTCAAAACTCTACGCACAAAACAACCTGGTGAAGATTTGTAGCATGGCAACATGGCAGATGCAACAAATAAATGGAGATGTGTAAAGAACAAGAATTGAACTGATCTAGCATAGCAGTAAAATAAGGAATGAACTCCAAGCTTCCTAAGCTTTAAAAAAGCTGAGCTACTGTCTTTTGCTATGAAACACTCAGCACTAGCAAGGGAAGAAAGGAAATAATCTAAATGATACAACTGAAAAAATACTAAATAAAGCATTTGAGGCCAATTACCTTACAAAAGGGAATGTACCATCCCAGACCATCTTAACACTACAGGCAGGCTGAGAACACTCAATTGTCTTGTCTTGCAAGCACAATAAGGTGAACTGGACGGATGGACTGAAGTCTCAGCTTTGAACCCAAACTAGATTGCTGTTGATTTACATGAGATTCATGGGTCAGGTGATCAATGTACCAACTTTCATCCTACTGGTTTAGCACCCACTGCTCTAAAACCAACCACTGCAGCAGATGTCCTACTCCAATAACAAGATGTTGCAGCCTTTCAGATACAGAAAAATCATCTTGTTGCAAGGCATGGACAAGTAAATGTTAGCTCCTGCACCACTGAGCACGTTAAAAGAACTGTTGCTTCAGTTAAAACTCACTTGAGAGATTTATATAAAAACATTAAGAACTCAGGAGACCAGTTCCTTGGTTTCTGGCTGAGCGTTTTTGCCCATTTGCCGTCAGTTTGCTCATTTCTTGGGATGACATAATTGAGAGATTTATATAAAATATTAATTCCATGTGTTAGTTTTACCACATCTGTTTCAGCAATCTGCCATGTCAGTTGATGCCTATTGGTACTGCTGAGGGATGCGATACAGAAAAACATTATCTCAGAAGCACAATTTCTACGACCCAGGTTGCAAAACATCTTTTTTTAGGGTAGCAAGCTACTTCTCCACTACACTTATGTTATCCTTTTAACATAAACAATGCTTTCTTCATATCTGATATAGAAATGTTTCCCTCAGCAAAATCCCAATGGAAACATACAAACATTTTTTCTGAGCAGGTTCTGCCTTTACTAACTCAACTGTCATGATAAATGGCAATAGCTTTGACTGTCAGAGCAACGCAGCACAGACTTCTACAACTGAAAGTATCAATGAATTCATTTGGTTTTGCCTTTAAGTTACATGAGTTTTAACCTTACACTTCCTGGATTGTCAGCCTTATAAGACATTTAAAAAGAAAAACAAAATCAATCAATCAAACAAACAAAACCACAGCAAAACCCATCCCAACACAAAAGAGTTAACACTGCATAAACCAGATCAAATCACTTTCAACATGTGCAAAGGGCAGTCTGTGCCATTTCTTTTGCCTTTTGTTTTTAAGACAGTAAGGCATGGCCTTCTAGACTTCAACCCCAATCCTAAAGTCCTCACACAAAAGGAAATCAGTGGGACCACTCATGTATGGAGCTAAGCACAGGCATAAGAACACCTGCAACACTGGAACACCAAAGTGTTTTCCTTCCCTCTCATTTCTTCATTTCCACTAGTCTTGGATATAACCGAGCCACACACCTTGCTTCAGCAGACCTAAAGTCAGCAATAATCCACTTCTGCTGCTAAAGGATTCACGTGTGATCTTCCCACAGAGCAGTCCTGTGGGTTGCATGTGGTCCATGGAGTAAAACGCACGTCAGTTCTCCAAGGAACAATTCCAGACAAAGCCCCCATGCACAATACCTGCTGTATTCCTCTGCGGAAAGCACAAGGAACACCCCAGTTCCACACCTCTCCTGCAGAAAGTAGCACTGCTCAATTAAGAGGTGTTAATAGCACACCTCTATAGAAACCTAGAGAAACCTAAACTGCATTTTCAACTTGGAGTTGGCAACTGTCCCTCTCACTCAAATGTGTGCTCTGTCCTCACTCTTCTTCTCCAAGCTTACTTATTATGCAAATATAGTAACTTAATGTGCCTCAAAATCAGCTTCTCCCTCCAATCAACTCCATTCTGACTTAGCACCCCAACAGCTCATTTCTAAGGGTTTCAGACACTCCAGGAAAATCCCAAACAATTATCTAAATAAATGTTAGCATTAGCTTTAATACAGCAAAAAGCCTACCCTGTCCTTGCTAGCAAATTGAGCATTAGTGTCTCAAGTCTCCACAGCTCTGAGTGCAGCCAAAATCCTTGGCCATCTCTCTTCTTTTAATCTGGGCTCTGACTTTGGTCTTTGGATTGCCCTTGTTGGCTTGGATATCAGCACTGTTCAGTGGCATTCTTCACAATGGGCCAACTTCTTCATTATCTTTGAGCATGGTATCATCTTTGATGTAGTGCTTCCTCTCAGCTACCATTTAAGCCCCATGGTCCCTCTAACCCTTCACCAGCCAGCACTCACCAAATTGCTAGGTTCCCTTTGCCAGATGCGAAAATCCTGGCCTGAACATTCATCACTTCGAGGTTAATTATTCTAATGCACTATACCATATGGTGGCCTTCTTGCTTTCCTGCAAGTCACCTACAGAGCACTCAAAAGACAAGAGCAAGATTGCTGACCCAGAGGCACCCAGGCCACATCCATCTTCTCTACAAGGCAGAATGAACAGCGGACGCAGCAAGATCCTGATCGAAATGCCCTTTTCAGCTAAACAAGATACAGGTGTCTGAAGCTCAAGTTCTTCTAAAGGGCTCCTGCACCTCAGCACATAACACAGATCAGAGGCTTCTTAGCCATCTGACTGCCCTGACGAACCCAAGCCAGAAGCACCCCACCAAGATGCTATTTGGAAACTACAGCCTCAACCACATTTCTCCAGGAAAACAGGAAAGCCCTGGCCAGCACTCACCTAAAGAGGCTCAAGGCCAGCCTGTGCAGTTTGAAAGAGCCCCCTATCCCAGTGGCATATCCCCACTGGACCTCCTGACCGCAGCAAGGCTGGCAGGAACATAGCACAGGCAGCTCCCATTGGACCCCAGAACACCAAAGACAAGGCCAAAGTAAAAGCACCATCTTTACATAATTTCTACAGCCCAGCCCCAACCACCTCAGATTTCCCACAAATCCCAAATGAAGGCTGCGATGTTCTGAAAGGGCTTCCTCTGAAAGGGCTTCCTCTGAAAGGGCACATGCGTCCCTTCCCCTGCCAAGGCTGGAACGTGCAGTGGTTACAGCCTCTGGGAGGTTTCTGCATTGGATGGTTTAGACACAAAGCTCACTCTCTGGTTTGCAGCACTATCCTTTTTCAAACTTACTCTGGTTTCTTATAATTCATTTAAGGAGATCCTGGGTGACATGCTTTAGTGTGAGGTGTCCCTGCCCATGGCAGGGGAGTTGGAACTAGATGATCTTAAGGTCCTGTCCAACCCTAACTATTCTATGATTCTATGAGCAGATGTATCTGCTCAAGATCTAAAGGACTTCCATTATTCAGCCTTCCTACCCCAAGCAGAGCCAGGTTAAACTCCTGCTTGCCTAGTCAGGAGCTTTGTGCCATCTTCACAAACTTCACTGTCTCTGCTGCCTTTCTTCTTTCTGCCTCTGGCCTGGAACTCTCCCTGCCTTGTGATTAGTGCAAAGGCTTCTCCCAGCCCTCCTTTCTTCTTTTTTTTACGCTGGTATTTTTAGAAGGCAGCTTGCTCTGGTTTCACTGTCTGGGGCTGACACAGACACAGTTTCGTGTTTTTTGCCACAATTGGACTCTTCCCTCTTCTTCTGTGGAAGGTGCAGAGAATAAAAACTGCCTGGGTTGGCCTGGGTTGAAGCTGTATAAAAAGGGTATTACACACAACCCTGTTAACTGTTTGTGGATGGGAAACACTAACCGGGTAGCTTTTAATGTGGCAAAAGTTGGGATTGTGTTTGAAACCTACGAACAGAAAAGCATGATGTCGAAAATTCATTGCAAACTAGGTGAATGCTGACTTCTTCAGCTTTGAGCAAAAAAATAGCACAAACCACAACAAAAAAAAACCCCAAAAACCAACAACATAAAAGCCAAATTCCCAGAAACCCCTCATCTCTCATTTGCTTTCCCTCCATAGCTTCACATCATTCACATCACCCTATTTATTATCCTGGGAGGGAAAGGACACTCTCTGGAGGAGCGCTCCCAGCGGGGCAGTGCAGCCCTCCCGTGGGACGGGAACGCGACCCGCACCAGAGTCGGGGGCGCTCGGAGCTGCCGGCGGAGCCGCGCTCCGGGACCCCAAAGCCTCTTCTCCCACAGCCCGCTCAGCGCAGGCATTGCCTCACCCGGCCCGAGCAC